>JBBPCW010000127.1:6291347-6302835 GCA_037974425.1 Phenacogrammus interruptus
TGTGTGTGTGTGTGTGTGTGTGTGTGTGTGTGTGTGTGTGTGTGTGTGTGTGTGTGTGTGTGTGTGTGTGTAGCTTACCTGGGAAGAGATGGTAAGAGGATGCGCTGTGGGAAGAAATCAAGCTGGCAAAAACAGTGTGATGCTCTGTGCAATATTTGGCTGGGAAATCTTAGGTCCTACACTCATGTGACGCATAGCACACACCGAAACATTGTTACAGACCAAGTATGCTCCTTCAAAGCAACAGTATTCCCTAATGGCAGAGGCCTCTCTCATCAAGATAATAAAAAAAAATCAGGAATGTTTGAAGAACCTGATCGAGGATGTATGGGATATGTTGGACAAAGTGTTCTGATCCATGCAGCCCCGACCTTTTAACTTAAAGGATCTGCTACTAAGTGCCAGATATTTCATAACACTTGTGGACGCCAAGCCTTCGGTGGGTCAAAGCTGTATTGCCAGTGCCAGAGCGTCATATACAACATTAGGCTGTTGTTTATGATTATATGGCTGAAGTCAACAACATAGTTATTCACTGTATATCAATGTAAAGAGGTTTGGTCAAAACGGAATATGCTTTTAGTGGATTGTATTGACTATAATCTTTGAATTCACAGGGAACCTTCACAGAGGTCCCAGCTTCCAATGTGAGGAAAGTAATTGCACAGAGACTTACTCAGTCAAAAACCACCATCCCTCACGCATACGCCTCAGTGGACTGTGACCTGGGGGCTGTCCTGCAGCTTCGCAAGGAGCTCGCCAAAGGTAGGAAAACACAGAACAGAAAATGCTTAGGTTTCATTTTCTACTTCAGGCATTATCTAAGACCGTTTCTCAGAAGTGTCCAAACCACAGCTCTGGGTGGGGTCTGATGGTGTGTGCTAAAAGGAAAAGCTGAAAATAACATTTGTTTCAAGTGTTTGGGGTATGTTAACTCATGTTTCTCTATTGAACTGAGGGCTTGCCTCACTTGAAAAAGACCATGGGAAACTAACACTTGGGACTGTGGATTGCATCCACTATGTGTTGCAATCTCCCAATTTGGTTATCATGTGAAATATGGACTCCATATTTCCTCTGTACATTTTGTGAAAGAAGTGCAAAACAAATATTAACAGAAAAAAAACCTATATATAATAAGCTGAATGTAATAATGACAATCTAATAAGTTTCAGGTAATCAAAGTTACTATGGACCCTGACTTTGATATGGTTCTTTTAATTCTGGGAGTTGTCTGCTTAGGGTAGTTTTTGCTTTTTCTCACTCGTTTGTGTCTCCAGTCACATAATCTCTGAGAAAAGGAGGATGAGGACTAGCATGTGCTGCCTCTGTGATGGGTGGAGTTTACCATCATTGTTTCTGAACTGCCACAGCAGAGAGCTCAACACACTTGTATTCATGAAATCAAATTTAGTATTCATGACCTGACAGCCCACATGACAGGCCTATGTTTTTCTGTGCTGAGGGAGAACCAAGCCTTCTTTCCCAACGGAGGTACAACCAGTTGTTCTCTATTAGAATTCTCACTAAGCTGATTATTTCCTTGTCAGAACAAACCATACTGTCCTGGTCCTCAAAAGTAAAATCTGTTTGAATGTACCCTCAAAGGTAGAACATGGTCCCAGAGAAAAGAAGCATATACAGTCTTTTATATGTGAAATCTTGACTAATCAAATCCAGTTAATCACTTCAATACTAAAAGTGTAATATGTTTATTTGGAAGCTTAAATGCATATTTCTAAATCTAAATAAAATACATTAAATATTATTGCCGTTTCACCTAGGATTGCGCTGATCCCACCATTTTTTTATATCTGAACTTGTGTTAGTATGTATTGATTTAAACCCATACATGTTTCCTTCAGTTTAAATCTTTCTTTTTTTGTGTGGATTTGAATTTGATCTGCTAGATGCTAACATGGGCCAGTAACTACAAATCACTTCTTAACTCTTAGAGGGAAAAAATACAAAAAAGAAAACAAAAGCAATAAATGAAATCACTGTTTCATACAAATATGCTTTATATCTGAGGGCAAAGGGAGCGTACTTGACACAGTAGTTTCTATTAAAATGCCTGTCTTCAGCGCAGGTTAGGTGGGACTTCAGGGACTTGATAAATCCACATATAGAGCTTTAGGTTAACACTGTCTCTCTGTTTCTCTTTCTATCTTTTTGTGATTTCAGAGGAGATCAAGGTGTCGGTCAATGACTTCATTATCAAAGCTGCTGCTGTCACACTCAAAGTAAGTAATTGGCCTCCTTTTAATTTTCACCACTGTTTAATTATACTTATTCTATAGAAAGACTTTACACTTCATTGTTTATGGTATTAATTAATTGATTTAGCATTTTATAGTGACGTGTTAAAGACCTGCATACCTAATATGAGGTTCCTGAATGTATACTAAAATCTGTCGTTCTTCAGGAAGTGTCGTGGCATCATCACCAGTAATGTGCACACACATTTAAAAAAAAAAAAAGCTCATCTTTCCCCTCCTTAGTGGCACTGTCTATCCCATTTCTTGTAGCTTCGGGCTTTCCCTCTATTCCCCTCTGTCTTACACTAATGCTCTCCATGTAGATTTATCAAGAGTCTGCTTTATCATGTACACTGTGCTGATGGCAGGCCTTTTTATAGAAACTATTCCAAGCCCCCTTCCCCTTGCTCTCCATCTGTTACAGAGAGTAAAGGGGTCTTGTAGCAGGATGTATGTCTCTAAAAAGGCACATTTTTGAAAGAAAGAGGGGAAGGAGGGAGAAAAAGCACAAGTAATGTCTGATTGTCACATTGTCTACATCTCCCTCCCATCCTGCCTCTGCCAGAACACTCACTGATGTGTGTCACAACACAAAGCACTTAGCTGGGAGATGCCATTCACAGGATCCATATTTCCCTTTGAACAATAACAGTGTAGCTTGTCAGCTGCTTCCTTTTAAAATCGCAGACATAAAGCAGCCAGTGGCTCCATGTCCTCTGCTCAGGGTTAGTGGAAGAGGAAGAGGCAAAAAGTCTTGTTTCCCTTTGTCTCAGATTCGTTAAGTTCAGACATCAGTCACCAGTCATGCCTGCAGTGCATGAGTCTGTAAACTGTAGTGCAGCAGTTATTTCAGCAGGGGCAGTTGGTAGCCTCGTGGTTAGGGCATTCGCCCCCGTGATCAGGAAGTCCTGGGTTCGATTCCCAAGACCACTAGGCACCTCTGAGGTACCCTGAGCAAGGTACTGTCCCCAAGCACTGCTCCCTGGGTGCCGTGTTCGTAGCTGCCCCCTGCTTCACTTGGTGAATAGGTTAAATGCAAAGGAAGAATTTCGTGCTGTTCACACTGTGTGCTGTGGTGTGTTCACGTATGACCAGATTGTCACTTTTTACTTCTTTATATGACAGAAGTAGCAGTAGTATCTCAATTTTGTCTGTACATTTGACAAGTTTTATCAATAATGGTGTGTAATATAATGTTAGAAACCACATAAGCGAGTCTATTTGAAATGACTTAATAACTCAAATTAGTGTGTAAGGCATGCATTTTGAATGATGCAAGCCAAAGGATATACATTAAATATCTAATAAAGGATTTCTACACTGGTCTTGTTGCTCCAGGTCAAAATAAAGAAGCTAACGTTTTATGGCTGATTGACTACAATGTACATTTTACATTAAGGGAAAAATTGTGCAAATCTGTTTATTCCTGAACTATTTATGGACTCACACAACATTGTTTAGCTGTCTGACACAGTTACCCTGTGCATGTGCTGTGCTGACCTCTCTTGATGGTGGTAATCTATGGGCTCACTTCTGCATCACTCCCAGGTTTCTGCAGTGGTCAGAAACTCAGTTGCTTCCCAATTAGTATGCATTTGACTGTGCCCTTTGTCTCTGAGAACTCTTACCATATGCCGCTTCTGCAGGAGCTGCCTGAGGTCAACGTGACCTGGTCAGGGGACGGACCCCAGGGTCTTGACTCCATCCACATTTCAGTTGCTGTGGCAACCGACCGTGGCCTCATCACACCCATCATCAGGGACGCAGCAAATAAAGGTGTGCAGGAGATTGCTGCCAATGCCAAGGTAACTGTTGCTATAGCAATGGCACCATTTTTGTTCATTAATGAGCCAAAACAAAAGGTCAGATTTGACGGCATGCTGACGTTTGAAACACCTGTGCTTCAGGCTGCTGTGTCAAATGACTCGTAAAAGCTCTGGTGACTTATGTGATTTATTTTGCTTTAAAAAGTTCCTTTGTCTATCAGTTTACATAACGGTGTAGATTAACAGCAGCGTTTTCATGTTATTTGTATATAATTTAGATGGCTTCCCAGAGACGTTGTCCTACTTTTTATGCAGTTTTTGTGTTTGATCAGAAAGGGATGATAAAAAGGCAGTGTGGAAATGAGCCAGCATGGACCACCACTCTGCACACTCTGCCTGTAGCTCTTATCCACCTAATCAGTAGAATCAGATTGACGGGCAAGTCATTAGTATCTTATACCCAAATTTGCTGCCATGGTAACGAAAGGCAAGAGATCGAATTCGTCACGCTCCATATTAAAGCTCAATCTGGGTATTAAGTGACCTCTTGGGTTATTTAAAAGCAGTCCATTGAAGTGCTGTGGTGTTTATATATATGTGTGTGTGTGTGTGTGTGTGTGTGTATATATATATATATATAATCTTGGATCAATGATCAATCTCCTTTCTTCTCCCATCCCAGGCCTTGGCTCAGAAAGCAAGGGCAGGGAAACTGCTACCAGAAGAATACCAGGGAGGATCGTTCAGGTAAACACTCTGTTAACTGCTTTAACGTCTCTTCTTTCTTTAAACCCTGAAAACCCAAATGAATCGCTGGAGGTTTAAGACTTGCATTTGTTTGTTTCAAAGTCTTCTGTCTTTATTTTCTGTCTGAGTCTTCTTGAGTGATAAGCTGTTAAGCTGCATGACACACGGGACACTGTGCAGCCTGGGAAGTTGTTTAACACATTCATAAAGCCCTGCATATTTTATTGATCTCTCATCTGACTGTGAATCGTGTGTGTGCGTGTGTGTGTGTGTGTGTGTGTGTGTGTGAGTGACAGTGTGTGTGTGTGTGTGTGTGAGTGACTGTGTGTGTGTGTGAGTGAAATTGGCAAGATCATAAATTATGGTCATGAAATTAATCACTTCCACCCAAGGCATAGGCAGTAATTTTTTTATCATTAGAGACTTAATGGGGTCGCTTAGAAATAAATGGGCTTTCTGCGGTAAAGATAGTCCAGAAATCCCAATAGTAAGCCATCATTCATTTTCTTATTTCTGGGATTTTGCTTCACCCGCTTTGTTCTGGTTGTCCTACTGAGCCACATTTGAAAAGGCAATGTGCTAAGCACTTTAAAGTGTTTTGGTTTTTTGGGGGGTATTTTCCTGCCAAGAAAGCATCTATAGATCAAATAGGTTAAGTGCTGTGTTCCTTCAAGCATGGAGCAAATTATGTACTGTCTGTGGGCGACTGAGAAGTGAAAGTAGAATGCTTCAGTGTTGCAGTGCCAATAAGAACGAACTTAGACAGGATTTAGCCTTGAAATCACCCTTTCCTCTGGAACATCCCTTGACATTATGAAAGAGTGAGTAGCACTTGGTTTCACAACAGTGACTTAAACACAATCTCTACCAAGATAGCGATGCAGTAACAGGCAGTGGCCACTCCAGAATCCAACGTTGTGGTGCAAACTGTTGCCGTAACCTTACTTCCACAATAACTTCCTGAGTAGACTGCAGGAAAAGGTGTGCTTGACCTGCTACAGGCACCAGACACCCAGACCCCAGCATCACCTGATGCTGCTCCCCATAGGAAAGGACTTCATAAGCAATACAAGAAGAAGTACAGCAAGTGGGTTGGGGTCCATGCTCTCCCGCCCGTACTACTCGCCAATGTCTGGACAGAATCTCTATTTTTGCACTTTTATTAAGAGAGACGCACATCTTTTTAGTGGAGGCTCCCTATGAAATGTAACAGTGTTGAAAAATAAGGAGCTTAAGTTTATTGTGTGAGCTGTGGAGTTTTGTGTTGTCCTGCCTGAAATTCTTTCCTCTCTGCTCCCTCAGTATCTCCAACCTGGGTATGTTTGGCATCAGTGGGTTCAGTGCAGTGATCAACCCTCCGCAAGCATGTATCCTGGCGGTGGGCCGCACCAGAGCCGAGCTGACACCGGTCCAAGAGGGCCCTGACGACTCAGCGTTCAGCCTCCGCACCCGACAGCTAATGACCGTCACCCTGTCCAGTGATGGGCGACTAGTAGACGATGAACTCGCCTCCCGATTCTTGGATAAATTCCGTGCCAACCTGGAGAGGCCCCAGCGAATGGCCCTGGCCTAGCATGGCGATCAAGAGAGTGAAAGAGGGAGAAAGAAGGACGGAGGGGACGAAGAAGGGACTGAATGACTGTTACGAATTATGTAGAATAGCAGGGTTTTTGAGTACAGCTAAGAAAGATGTTGCCGTTTCCTATACCTGGATTCATTACCACTGAAAGGCATTCTGGTACACATTTTGTACCGGTTCCTTGTTACTTCTCTGCTAGGTTTAGTTATTGCTAATCCATTCTGCATAAAAGAAAAGCATGGACAAATGTGGAGTTGTTCTTGCTCAGTTGGTCTTATCTACTTATTTATTCTGGCCAATAACATCATATCTCACCAATGAGTTACAGTTAAGAAACGACACTTTAAACTTTATTTATAAAAGTGATCAATTTGCTCTTGTTCTTTTTTTTTCCCACCAAAATCTTGTTCATTGTAACTATGTTTCACTGAAAATCCAGATCCCAACATTTTCTGTAGTGTCATAAACTGTACAGTCAAACAAATAAAATAATGTTTAACATACTTATCCAGTATTACAGTGTAATATCTAATGGTATCTAATTCTGTGGCTGTATACACATACACTGGAGAAGCCAGTTTGAGCCAGCATCCAGGCACAAGAGAGCAGCAGCAGTAGGCAGGGAGTATTATGTCCTGCTGCCGTTGCTTTGGTTTCAGGGTAATGTTTGTGCTTTCTGTGGTGAGGGGTGCACAGAATAGGCAAGGGGGTATGTGAGAATCAGTGAAGTGAAGGAGGTGTTTCAGGGGCTTTTTGCTCCACACAGCTGCTTGCTGCAGGGTACCCACAGTTCCTCCATTTCGCCAGGCACCCCTTTACTGTCTCCTAGTAACCACTGGGATGGAAGGTGCACAAAAGGAGAAAAGAAAAGGCGGGGGGTGGCTGCACAAATCCTTTGACAATAGGACTGGAGTTATAACCACACTTCTACAACGATCAGCCTCAAAGAGTTTGTCTGGTGTTGTTGCACAATGTCATTCATATTCTCACAGCCGTGGCCCATTTCCCCTTTTGAGCCGCACCGCGCCCTCACAAGAATTAAATAAAACACCCATTTCGACTGTTGCGCCTGCTGTTCTTTACAGTAATTCGAAAGACCTGTCTTGTTCCTGAAACAAAGACACCAAGATTTCACCATCTGAGAAGATTTCTCTTTTCTGCACAGCAGCAGCCACAATCGTTTTCTGGTGTGAGGTACCTCCGGACCCTCTGTTGTGTTGTGCCTGTTCCAGGGCTGATTGGTATGCGGATGAGCAATCAGCGTATCTGGATACAGATGATCTCTCTGTGAGACAGACCCAATCAGCCAAAGATCTACCATAGTGAACTGGCCACCAAGCAGAGAGGAGCAGATGTTTTAGGGTGCATTGTCTTTGGCATGTGCTCACAATGTGAATATTAATGCTAGGTGCTGGTGACTGAGGGGGAGGGAGTCTGTGTTTTTTTGTCTAATGTTGAAGTGGATACATCCTTTCATGGCCCGACTCTACCTTACAATGCAGTAATGCACTGGTCCAGCTGGATATAGTAGCCCTCCATGTTTTTCTTGAAAAGGGATGAAAGAGCAATGTCATGAATTATGGATTTTGCCTTTAGTCACGAAGAGGCAGACTAAATGACATTGTTAATTACTAATGAAGGAACGGTGATCGAATTATGGAGTGATGTTAAAAGAGTTCCAGCAAGTCAGAAAGTGTAAGATTCATTAATTACCTTGTTAGCCTCCCTGTAGTGACAGCACTGATACCATACTAGCTTGGCTTCAAAGGCATAGTAGATGTTCAAGCCAAGCTAAATCCATTTAAATGACAGAGTAAAATCTTATGGAAGGCATCCAAGAATAAAAGTCACATTAACACGGCAAAGCAGGGTCTGACATTTTGCCTGCCCCCAGCATCAGTTTGACATTCTACGCTTTGGGTAAGGAAGCATGGCGGGACAGAGAGATCTCATTAAAGAAAACAGTTGGAGGGGATAGTGCTGGAAAATCAAATTTGCCTTTGGGAATCTCTTGCTGTCCTATAAGTCTGATAAAATTCTTCATTAATCTTTTGGTAATGTGTTTTTTTTTTTGAGGGCTTTATTTCTATACACTGCAGGCAGAGCAATTATTTACTGGCACAAACACAAACCTGCATTTAATCTACTGACAGGTGAAGTCAATAGAATTGATTATTTCATTAAAAGGGCACTTGTCAAGGGCTGGGATTAGGCAGCGAGTGAACAGTTAGTTCTTAATTTGTTGAATTTTGACAATTGCCAGATTGAGAGGGCTAGACAGCTAGCATGTATGTAGACTTTACAATGACATGTACCAGCCACCTAAACATTGCTGTGGGCCAAGTTCATGCCTTCATAACAACAATATGACAACCATTAACATCAGTGGCTTCTTTCAGCAGGAACCTGTTCCTTGCCACATTGCAGAAATTGTTCAGGAATGATGTGAGAAAAGTTGAAGGTGTTGACTTGGTTTTAAGGTTCAGGCCCATTATATGTGCAGGGTCATTTTCTTCTGGCCTTTTCCCGTGCTCCCAGGAAGCACACTGAGGTCAAAATACTCTTCTGTATTCATTATTCTGGATTTGAAGAGGGCTATGTTGAAATGGACCACTGTCTTACATGAGTCTATGGCAGTATCATGGGAGTAAACTAACAGATCATGCTGTGAATAAAAGGAAAGTAAACTTCCCCTGTTCGTCCAGGGCGTGAGTCTGCTGTCTTCCTGAGCTCACTTCAAGAGGGTTAGAGAGAGGAACTGAGGCTCATATTTCGTCAGAACAGGCCTCGAGAGAGAAGTCCTATCTTGTCTGCTGCTTCAAAGAACTAGCCATTGTTATAAAACCACTCCTAATGAAAGTAAACTAACGTAGGTATGAGTAGTTGTCAGGGCGATCATAGTTTTAACTCTCGTCTGGATGTGCCCTTGCCCTCCTCTTCTGCCAACATTTTGAGTTAGTCCTAACCCTACCCAACCCTAGCAAGTCCTAAACTGCAAAAATCTTTAATCTAGTCAATATGCACATTTCCCATTTTAAAATTGATTCTGTTATCAGTTACCTAGTGGGTAGGATGATACTTGCAGTATACTTTCAGTATACCACCACTGCATTCCTAAGCAAGACCCTTAACACTAAGGGTGTACTCACACTATGCAGTTTAATCCGTGCCCGAGTACGTTTGACCTCCAAAGCGCGGTTCGTTTGACTAGTGTGAGTGCTCCGAACCGTGCCCGGGCGCAGTATGTTTAGCCGTCCCTGCCCCGGTGGAAGAGGTGAGCCAGAGCACGGATCGGTTGGACTCGGGTGCAGTTCGCATGTAGTGTGAGCGCTAACCACGCTGGAGCATGGTGGGGACGCCACGTTCCAAAACCATTTTTTGTGCCACAAAAGCGATAGACCTGTTTAGCAACAGGCTGTGAGGGGGCCGGGGACGACCGCGGACCAAACGACTCAAAATTACTATCAAAAAAGTAAACAGAGCGATGGACTGCACTGCATTCAGCGAGAGAGCGCCGCTCTTCCTGTTTATCCTGAAACCATAGCACCATGATGACGTAAGCGTGCTCCGGCATGAATGCAGAAATCTAATGTGAGTGCGGGCCAGAGGGGGAGTGGGGAGGGGGGACAATCGTACACGGGCCCGGTTCAGGGCAACCGTGCTTAGTGTGAGTACACCCTAAGTTGCTCCAGGGAGACTGTCCCCTGTAGTTCGGAAATGGAAGTCACTTTGGATAAAAGTGTCTGCTAAAGGCCGTAAATGTAAATAAAGAAATCTGTCAACAGTGAAATTAGCTGAACCTTATCATTTTCTCATAACATGAGAACAATAATCTAAATTGACTAGATTTAAGATATTTCTGTTCTTTATTTAAACAAAGATTTGATGTAAGCAATATGGAAGTAGGGTATGCACTAGTGCCGCTTCACCACTTAAAGAGGAACTGAGTTCCAGTTTTAGCACGATTCTGAAGAATGTAGGTAAATGACAGGAAAAAGATATTTGAATTCATACATTGTGGACAGCAAGGTGACTTCAACCGTTCCCACTCTGTGACCACTTCGACAGCCACATGCCTGGCAGGATTTCCTCTTTTGCTGTTCTTACATCCGCTTTCTCTATTTCCTGTTGCATTATGTTTTATATGCAGAAACATATGTGTTTATTTTTCTGCATTATATCTTTCTTAATCGTCAGTGAGTATGGCGTTGATGTGACTTTGAGAAAACTTCTTTAGTTAAATGTTGTTGCTTGTGCTTTTTGAACAAGTCAAACACCCGTGACATGCAGACTGCAGCGGCCCTGCACTCCATTTCAGAAGCTGTATAAAGCAAATGTGTTGAGTTTCCGTTAGTCAGGCGCATGACACACTGCGATCCAGCTGACTGTACAGACAGTGATGATGACTGGGAGCTCAGTCCAAACAAGACTCCTCTTCCCTGTCACTGCACCCAAACACAGGCTGGGCTCTCTGCGTGTTTGTACAGCGCAAAGCCCCAGTCCTTTCACCCAGCGAAGTCATGCTCCCCTGATGGGGCGAACTCATCCTGCCTTATCATCACCCCACTCGCCCCACTCAGCTATGCTAATCAGCTCTGGAATGAGAGGCAGCCCCCTCCTTTCACACTACTAACTGCATCCCAATCATGAATCATGAATTATCAATCAAGCATTTGCCAGAGCTTCTGGCTGCAGGATAGATAGATGGATGGATGGATGGATGGATGGATGGATAGACAGACAAAAAGATAGAAAGAAACATATAAAAGTAGAAGGACAGACTGATGGGTGGATGAGCAGATACATATATAAAATCATGGCAAGAAAGAAAAAAGGAGCAGATGGATGAAAGAAACAAAGATAGGAATGGTTATCAACAAACAGAAAGATATGTAGATGCATAGGCAGAAAATGGTGGATGTAAAGCAGAAATATGTGAAGAGAAAAAGGAAGAAATCTCTTTTTGACTTTATTAATCCGAAAAGAATTTGCAAGGTGTCGGGGAATTTTACATATATTCTTCGTAATCACATATTGTAAGGGGAAATCTGTATATTCAGTTAACTCTTTCTAGTTATACTCATATTAAGGGTGATTCTGTTGGCTAATGATTAAGGTTGCAGAGTTTAGGGCACAGT
>JBBPCW010000127.1:6305517-6320590 GCA_037974425.1 Phenacogrammus interruptus
TTATTGTTATTGTTATTATGATAATAAAGTATATTTCTATTCATTACTTTGCTCAAATTCTGTCCTGGGTTTTAATTAATTAATAATTCAAAGGAATAAAAACAAAAACACTTAAAGAACAGGCAAATTCATTCAGATTTAGCAATTTGATGATGCATCCACTTTTAAAAAGTAAAAAAAAAAAGTATCGGTATTGGCGATACTGGCTCTGTATTTACTTGGTATCGGATCGATACCAAATTTTGTGGTATGGCACACCACTACTAGGCATCGGATAATGTAAGACACCCTGTATCTAGGCAAGGGAACACATTTGTGGTCATGTGACTATTATGTTTTCAAGCCTCTCCCATTTCCCAATGACCATGAAGGAAAGGACCTCATGGTGCTGTAGTAAGCATGTTTTTTTCACAAAAATATTTTTTTTGCATGTGAAAGTAATTTTTCTTGCGGTCAACTTAATCAACTGTTGTGCCAAAGTAGGTTGATTCAGGTAGAAAAACTTATGTCATACATGTTGATGAACTACAAACATATAAAACCATGTGATGATGCTAGCTGAAGATTAGCCTGAATTGCTAAGAAAGATTGTTTTTTTTTTCTAAAATGTGGCAGTGGGGTTAGGTGAGACAAATGTTGTGGGGTAAAGTGAGACATGAGGCATAAGTTAAAATTTAGTCTTAACCATGTTTTAATGTAATATTACATTACATATGTTTAATATTTAATGTCATAAACATTGTAGAAAAGCCATAATGCCAAGGCAATACACCAGGAAGACACCCTGGGGCAAAACAGTCTCATTCTACCAGACTGCAGGACTTGTGAATGAGGCCTTCATGTCAGCAGTGACACCATGCAACATCACATCTGAATGTAGGTCCACTGGGATTTTCCCATATAGCTGAGAAATTTTCCCTGATGAAGCGTTTGCACCATCCATGGTGTCAGACCGGCCAAGGACATGGATGTGCCTCGCCAGCTGACTCAGATGTGCCATGTACCAACCCTTTCCAGCCAACCTGGAAATGTGTCTCCTCGTTAAATCCTACCACTTCCCAAATGTCCACCCAGAACACAAACGAAAGCGTGTGAAGACAGCCATCCTAACTGGTACTCCTGAGGAGCAGGCAATTGAAAATGCTTATAAAGAAAGACAAAAGAAACTAGCAGGGAAAAAGCAAAAAATAGCCAAGTAAAGGGAAAACTGAAAAAGAAAGCAACCAAAAAGAAAACCATAGTTAGCAGCTCTGAGGAGAGTGATGTCCCTGTCTTAATTGATAATGTGTCTGACGAAGAGAGCTCTGAGGATGAGAGTAGTGATCCAGGAAACACAGATCTGTCCGTGGACGACTTTGTCATAGTTAACTTTGCAACCAAACACAGGAGCATCCGTTACATTGGCATGGTTAAGAAAGTTGAGGATGACGAAATACTTGCACAATTTCTCAGAAGAATTCAGGGAAGCGCGAAAGAGTGGGAGAGACCCACGTTTGCTATTAAGGAAAATGATGTGGCACATGTTCCTAAAAGTGATGTGGTGAAGAAGCTGCCTCAACCTAAAAGGCCTGGAGGAACCACACGGAGAGAGGAACTCCTCATCTTTCCCTGTAACCTTCAGGACTGGAATGTAGAGTAGGCCTAGTAGAGTATGACAGTAGGCTGATGTTCTAATCCAGGTGGGTCTAGTCCTGTGTTCTGACCTCCAGACACTATAGCTGGCCCTAAGGGTCCTGTGTTCTGACCCCCAGACTGTGTTGTAGTCCAACTGATTCTACCTGTTATCTTAATTAAAACATTTTGAATTATATGTTGTATTTGATTTTGTTCAGTTACTTTCAAGTGTTTCAAGTGATTCAAATGAGCTTAATTGACCAGTCCCCATGATTCTGTTACCAACATTAGTTCTGGAATGTGTGGTTGTCAAGCTAGCTGTCAGGATTCTAACAGTTACAACAACATGTGTAGTTATGGTAGTTTTAGAGTGAAAAAGGTAAATGGATCAGTTTACCCCCAGCTGGTTCATCTTACCCCTTTGATTTCTCTGGTCTGTCTCAGTTTACAGTTAAGCTGGGGTAAAGAGCGACACAAAACAACTTTTTAAAAAACAGTCATATTTTCACTAACCTTCACCCTGAATACATTCTGATAATTTAGATTGCTAGAAAACATTCTAAATTAATGGGAAATGTGTCAATTTTGCTGATATATAATTTTAGCTTGCTTAGAGGTGAGCAAATGTAAAAAATGTCTCACTTTACCCCACTCTCCCCTACCACTTTTTTAAAGTGCTGAAAGTGGTTTAAGATCACTTTGAGGATGTTTTTCTGAAAACAATTTGGGTGACTATTTGGCTGGATATTCATTAGTGTCTGGTGGCTCCAGTTCTAACCTAAAAAAGTGAAATCTGCACTCCAAAATCTGTTTTGGCTGATTGTGTACAACAAAGTTTGAAATACATTATTGTAATATGTCTTTAATCAACATTCTTTCTGGCCTATCTTTGCTGTACAACATTTTGCCTGTTTTGATAGTCACCTGTCTTACTCTGTCTTGTGTTTCTCTGGTCCTGGATCTGAGGTGGAATGTCAGACAGGTACTACCACACGATATGATCTCAACCCCAGAGTTTCATACAAGCCCATGGGTTGATCAAGATAACTTGAGTACTGGGCCCAGATTTGGTATAAATGGACCTTTAGGGACAGTTTTTGGATTCTGAATTTTTCTTTTGCCATGTGGATTTGTATTTGTTTGCCTATGTTTGGATTTTCTGGTTTCTGGACAATTTTCTGGTTCTGGATTTTGGCTACTTTAATCTTGGAACTGAATTACTCATTAAATTCTCTGTTTAGGTTTATATCTGTGCACATTACATTCGGGAGCCATACAATATTCAGTTTTGTCATGGTGTTTATCGCCGAGTTGCATGGTACGTTCCTTGTTTCAGTGCTGTATTTGATGTGTTGTTGATTCTTGCCTCATTCCTAGTTTTGATTCTGCTGCCTGCTTGTATACTGACCCCTGTCTGTGATGACTAGGAGTGTTGGATTGCCCCAAAAAGTCACCATCTTTGTATTTTGCCTAGAAGCTCCATTCATTGAGGTTCTTAGAGATAGAAAATTTAGTTCATATTTTTGATTTCATAACCTTGTTCCTTATAAAGGAGGTGTTCAGGTTTTTGTTGCAAATATCACTCTGCTGTAATTATTTTCTGACCACTCAACACTCAGCCAATATATCATCCAGAAAAATACAATCCAGTTGTTCGGTACTGGAAGTATTGTGTGTTTTTTTTGTGACGTATATTCCGTGATCTTGCTGTGAGAAACAAAAAAAGAGATCAGAATTAGTTATGAATCAACATTTATTAGTTATCATAATTGTATGTACACCAATGGTACAACACTTATTGATATGTATGAACATACTTTTATTCCACAGGTTTTTATTTTCTTCATTTCTTTGCTTATTTATTTTCTCTCTCCTTTTTTTTTTTACACGGAAATGAAAAAAAAAAAAAAAATAAGATCACAAAAAAGGATGAGAGGAATTTAGGAACAGAACAGATGGGTCCAGACGTGAAAGGTGAGATATGTTATTCCATCTATTAATGATTTAAAACTTTTAAAAAAATTATTTATGCTGAATAAAATAAGATGAATAATCCTGTAGCACACAAGGGACTGCTTGAATGTCTCACAGCTTTGTTCATTCACATTTTACAAAACTGTAAAAAGTGGGCCGGTTGTTCTATGCGTCTATGCATGAGACGAAAACAAGGACACCAGGACAGTATGAATGAATGGGACTGGTGTTTATATGAGTTAAATGCCTCTAAGGACTGAGGTTTAAAAAGTTAGGCTACATCTCTATAGTTTCTGGAAAGGGACCAACAGTCACTGGACCTACAATTGTACATTTAACAAGCAGCATTTCAGTTGGATGTCAGAGTTTAATCTAATCCAGCAGGAAAGAAAAAGGAGAATATGGTGGAGCCAGTGATGGGACTTGGCCAGTTTGTCAACATGACCACTCTCTACCTCCCGCACACCTTATTTCATATCCTTAGTTCTTTTGTTTTGTTTTTTTTAACCAAGAAATTGCTCTTCACCTTTACGTCACTCAAAATGAATCAAATATTTTAGATATTTCATAAATTTTTTTTCAAGTTTATACAAACATTGCATGCCATAATCATATCCACTTTAAGGCCGGAACAGACCTAAAAGCACGGGATTCTCAAAACATTAAACGTTGTTTACCTCTCCTTCCTTTAAGATTTCATACGCAAAAGTCAGTGTAACATCTGGAACATTCTGCATTGCAATTTGACAGAGTAAATCATATATATATTTATATTTATGTACAATGAAAACGAATGCACACGATTCTTTTTTTTTCTGTAGGGAACAAACATTCAGAACTTACATTAGATACAAAAAAAATGAATATATATTGGATATGGAACATTTATGTGAGACAGCTAAGTACAGCTACTTAAGCTTAAATCCAACCAATTTATTACACTCATCTCTATACATGTTCTAATCTACTTCCTTTTATGCATTACAAAGAGGATACGTTTCTATCAGATTACCAAAAAAAATGGTCACATAATTAAACACTACATGTTTCCCCACTGAAAAATCAAAGAAAAAAAAGATCTGTTACCTACAATATGTACACAAAGTGCAAGGAGGCACTTTCAATTCATGCTTTTAAGAAACTGGTGCAAAAAAAAAAGAAGAAATGTCCATGCTTCTGTAACAGTGAGCTCAAACGGTGCAGTTGATGACAGTCCTTATGTAACAGGGTATTTGCCTCTCAGTGACGAATCTCTTCAGATCAACAAGATCTCCTTTCATAGCTGGTCATGTTTGATACTCGCTGAACTTTTCCGAATGTGGAAAAATGTCCAATTAAAACACAAAGCAGTTGTGCGGTGATGATTCTCTTGGCACCAAAAACAACTGGGTGAAATATCAAGGAGCTGTGCGTTGCTTTGCCATTAACTCGTGTTCTTCACGCAGCGGCTTTTTAATCATAGAATCAGGGGAAAATGTAAAAACATAAAAAAAACAAAAAGTAAAAAAAGGGATCAAACTATGTGAGTGGTAAGCTTTCTAAACACATTAACGAGCTTTTCAGAATGGTCACACTCACGAGACATGGTTAACACATTAGAGGCGAGACAGAGTGTAAAGGAGGTCGACAAGAAACTTCCTAACATCCATTCATGCTTGCATTTTTGAAGGAATGTGTGTATGTAGAGACTAGTGTGTGTTTGTGTGGGTGTCCGTCTTTCATCCATCATTTGGTTCCGTAACAATCCTTTGCACTCCTGGTGACAGTCTTCAACAGTCAGACGAAAGTGTTGCAGCATATTGGGGCTGCCAGAACAGTCATGTGCTTGTGGCTGAGTTTCTGAGGAGAAATTTCTTTATGGACAGGGACTGTTAGGACAGACAGGGAGGACAGCTGTTGGCACTAATGCACTAACACTGCTGACACCTGGGACGTCTCTAGTAGTGCTATGGAGCAACTCACTTGTGCACGTCTGTTCTTTTCCAGATGAATTTATGCTTTCTGTTTTCTTTTCTTATATATTGGGACTTCCCTATATGACTTCTCATTCATTATTCCTTGTGATTATATAGTTCCATGTGCTTTTTTGAAAAGGAAATAAGTCAAGGTGATTTTAGTTGGAATGTTAGCCTCAACATTGTTCCTTAAAATGTGCTTTTCAAATGGCTAAAACGATTTTTTTGGGGGGATATGCTTGCTTTCTTAAGTTTAAAAAACAAAGATAAACAGCACGAGAAAGCCAATATAAAACAGTACAAGCTTCTATAAATATAAAGGCAATAGGCATTTGGCAATCTGTAAACCCACTGTGAATGTATAAACAGGTAAACAATTACTCTCCAGCATGCTCAGAGGGCTCAATATAAAATGTTTTAACTGCCTGCATTAGGAATGTGTCTTCCCTGACAACGACAAGTGCATTTTCATTTGCCTGAGTATCTAACATTCTACAGTCCACATATTAGAAACAATTGAGGAAATTTCAAGAACCTTCTGTTCTTGTGGGTTATTAATGTAGGATCCTAAAAGCATTCAGTGTACTCATGATTTCAATTGTGGGTACATGAATGTATGTATGATTATACATATATATATATATACGTTTTTCAAAATTTGAATGTATGTATACCCAAGTAAGCCAAATGCATAACCTAAATGTAAATATCTGAAATCACATGGAATTACAACAAAGCAAATTGTTTTTCTAAAGAAAAAAAAATTGTCTTTAAAATACAGGGATAATAGCTTTCATTGATATGAATTGTGCGCTATAAGCAGTAGTGAGTGGTATTTCATTAGGCTCTGAAATTGCCTACACAGAGGCCGTGTGCTTTTGAATTGGCTGAGAATAGTGTTCACTAATCTAGTCAATTCCAGTGAATGTCAGTGAAACTGTAGGCTGCTGCTTGTTTGGTCCATACTGTGATGTGCTTCCGTCTCACCTACGCAGTAAAACAATCATAAACCCTACCCATCAGTTCTGTCATCGGAAAAGGAAAAAGACCTCTAGGCCCTTAGAGGAAAGTGGTCGAAAGAACTGGGAGGTGGAGGCATTCGGTCTCGACATGGCTTGTGCTTTTAGTAGATTTGAGCATGTGCAGTGGCCTCTACTCCTACCTGCGTAGCCTAGTAACACCGGATCTCCCTGCAGAATACTCTGGGAGTGCAGACACAGTGTGTTAACAGGTTGTGCCAGACAGGCCCAGAGAGGTCTCAGAATGAGGTAAAACAGGGGAGAAGTTACAGTGAATGACTATTGCTCTTAAGAAGAGAAGATGAATTGTAAGTGTATTGGCTGTGCACAGACTTAGTACAGTATTTAGTTCAAACTGAACCGCCGGGCTATCTGTGTAGCTCTCCCTACCTTCTGGAAAAGCCTTCTCATACATCATTGCATTCATCAGTCACTCACCCACAAAATACAGTATATATTACCATCAGAAATAATTTAAGTTGCATCGTATATTATTTCTCCTGTTACCCTCCAAAGCCTTGCTATCCGCTGCGCAAGTGTTAGCTCATAGGCACGTGTTAGTGCTCTATCAGACAGTGTGATTCTAACCCTTTTAAGCGTTAGTACTTGTTATTCCAGACAGTCAAACAGGTTGTTAGACAAACTGTAATGGGAATAATAGAAGCCTAAACTACAAAACCCATCATTTGTTCTGTGTGCATGATTTTTGTGGTTTTTTTTGTTTGTTTGTTTCTCTCTCTCTTTTTTTTCTCCAGATAAGAAAGCTTGGGGGCTTGGACACGGTCTCTCTGTGTTTGCATTAATCACTTTTCCGTGGTTCCTCTTCAACAAGTGTGTACTCCGCAGTTGAGCCGTTCGTGGCTGCTGAGGTTACCTGAAAGCAATTATCATCAACATCTGAATAATCATTTTTGCTTCTAAAAAAATATAAAATTAAATCCTCTGGGCCACTTTGTTATTACATTTAAATAACTAAGGGAAGATGACCAACATCCCTGATCTAACAGTCATGCTTGATTGTGGATTCCTGTTTTTTAAACAATACTTAATCTGTAAATAACACTACCTGGTACTAAATTGCTTACTAAACCAAATTGTCTAGACAAAATTGAGGTATATAAACTTTTAGTTAAAACCATTAACCCATTCATGTCCATAACCGAATGCTACTTTTCTTTGGTCCAAATGTTTCTTAGCAGGCATAAATACAATAGATTAAGTTTTGAATCATTTAAATTAACAGAATAAAATGTGGGATTTTTTGGTCACTTATTTGGCTGCTGATTTTTGAGTACAGTAACACAGTGTCACACCAGAGGTTCTAAGAGTAATCTGCTCCCCACTCTTATTTCTCTCCTGATGCCAGGGCCCAAACATATTCACTAAATTTACTGCTAGATGTTCAAGATATAACTATACAAAACATCTACAAAAATCTCTATGTCATTTTCACTCATTTTACAACATGTAGACAAGAATGAGCTAATTTGAACCTGAGATTCTGCACATTTTTGTGCAACCAATCACACCACAGATTACTGGTGCATGTGGCAGATACTGACATTTTCATGCGCTCTCCATTAGCATGGTGATATTCAAGCATGCACATGTCAGACATAGCCCACATTAAACATGACCACAACATTAGTGTATAATAAATCATATATAATAAAACATAAATTAAAACAACAAGAGACAATACATACAAAAACAACATAAAAAAGGAGATATCAAAGTATGATTACATGTGAGTGGCAGTATTAAGCCTATGCCTGTTATTTTGCAAGGCAGCTACAATGGTTGGCATCTTTGGATAAATTCGGTTAGTTGGAGTTAATTTAGTTAACTGACTAAGTCAAAGTCATGCATGCACAAAAGACAGTAGCAGAGCAGCAGCTTTCCTGTCATCCACTGAGTATTCAAAGTTCCAAATGAATTAATAAATGATTAGGTTTATGAGAGCAAACCCAATCTAATCCTAATTATTGCACATAGCCTTCTTCTGTAACAACCTTTTTAATGGCAAGTACATCTGAATGTGTTCAGCCTAACATGCACAACACTGTTATGCAGTGATAATTAAGTGTATTGCCATATAATTACAAAAAATCATGATTGATTGCTAATTCTTTCCCACACATCTGCGATGCGCCACATCTGAAATGAACGCTTAATCTGTTCTGCACTGAAGTGTCTTATTAATGCAGCATTTTGTAGATAATTTACATTTTGTCTTAAATTCTGATTTTATGTAGATGACACAAATTACTGCCTGAAGAAAAAACAGCCACTGAAATATATACACCATTCTTTTCCAAAAAAAAGTTGTGTATGTATTTACATTGGCATTGAGAGTACAAACATGCAGAAGAAAGAAATGCAGAGTGAACATGCAGCAGGGATGCGCTATATACAAGTCTCTATGTCCGTAAGCGTGAGTTGTACCTTGCATTCATCTACCAAGACGGAATTGTGAGCAGCAAAGACGCACTGATTGGAGTTGTTTTCATGGTGGTTCTTGAGGTCGTCGTAATAGGACTGCGTCTTGGTCATCATCTCAATGTCATCAGATTTTCCATGCTGAGCATCCAGGGCCTCCAGCTCGGCCTTGGATAGGTGATAAACGATGCCAGCACCATATGAGTCGCCCACCACATTGACTGAGGTACGGAAACGATCCCTAAAGACCAAGCAAGAAAACATCAGCTGTTTGCATCAGTGTCTGCATCAGTTAGAGAAAGTGATATGGCAAAACTAGGACAAATTTCAGCACCAATTAGGGTAATGTTTTCATATTATAAAGTTAAATAATCAATGCAAAACTGACTGAGATCAGGAAACAATGTGACATTTACTCACAAAAGCCAGTCAACAGCTACCAGTAGACTGATATCCTGAGTGGGCAGTCCCACTGCCGTCAGAATGAGCAACATGGTTACCAGTCCTGCACTGGGGATACTGGCTGCTCCAACACTGGCCAGTGTCGCTGTAAGACTGACAACACAGCATAAAAACTAAGCCCAGAAAGACCTCAAATTGATTTATGTTTTTATGATATGCTGCATAATGACATATTATTGCATTTTTGTTCATCTTCTCTGTAAACAACTGAAATCAAAATGTGGGTGTAGTATATTGTGAGGCATACTACACTCCCATTCAGGGGCTAGTGACAAATCATGTAAAACACAGAGTATAACAGTAAAATTGAAAATAAACAGATATGCACTGTGGCAACACCAAAATGATCAGAACAGTTTCTTATACAACTATTAGTAAATACATCCTACCTGACTGTGACAATCTGACCAGGGTCCAGATCAACACCATTCATCTGAGCAATGAAGATAGCAGCTACAGCTTCATAAAGAGCAGTACCATCCATGTTAATAGTTGCACCCACAGGCAGTACGAAGCGGGTGACTCTCTTGTCAATGCCCAGGTTCTCCTCCAGGCAGCGGAAGGTAACAGGTAGAGTTCCAGCACTATCAAGTATTGAAAGTTTCATTAAATGACTGGGATTATTTAAATTACTGGGAAAAATGAGGTCACAGGCTCACACAGTTTTAGTTGTCAAAACTCAATAAACCTGAACCATTTATAATCCATTTGCAGAAGATCCTTATAATTTTTTATTGCTGAAGCTAATAACAGTCCGATGACAGCTTTTCAGACAGTATATACTTATTACTGTAGATCACTGTGGCACTGTGTGAGTGTGTGTGTGTATTAAAAATAAGTTACGGGTGATCTGTCACACCTCGATGCTGTTCCCAGGGCAGTAATCCAGGCTTGGAAGATGCCCATGAAGAAGCTGAAAGGATTTTTTCTCACAATGGCAAAATAAATACAGGGAAGGAATATGGCCCCATGTATGATGAGCCCAATGATGACTGTGATCATGTACATCCCCAGCTGTCTGGCCACCACCTCCAGATCTTTGATGGAGATAATCTTTCCACAGATCAGGCAAGCAATGCCAAAGGGAGAATACCTGTAATTAAGTAAATAATATATGAGGACCTCTAATATTGTCCCTTGAGACCAATTATATCCTCTTTACATGATTTCTATAAGACTTGAAATAATAAGTGTTTATTGCTGGTAACTGTCAAACCAACAGTAATATAATCACTGACCACATGATCATGATGACAAGCTTCATCACAATCTCATTCAGGATGTTGAAGAATTCAATCATGAGCCTTGCCTTCTCTCCCATCTTGCCCATGCAGATACCGAAGGCGATAAAGAATCCAATCAGACCTGTGAGAGATTGCAAAAATATTGAGATATATACAGAAAGACACAGGAAAACCATGAGCAAAACAAGGCAGGGTTTCTCTTTAAGAGACGTTTTGTCCTCCTACCCAAAACATTCATTCCACTTTTAAACTGCAGGGATTTCTTTTCCTTGTATATGGGTGGAGGTTTAGTGGCAGAAGAGAGGAAGTCATCCATGGTACTGTTAGTGTCATCAAAATCCGGCTGAACCTCAACCTTCTTCACAACAGTCTGGATCTGTGAACACAGACAGCAGCCCATTTCATTACTGTAACTTACTGTATCAGAAAAGTGTGATGACTGACCTTAAATCGTTCAGAAAATATTTAATGCTAACCTGCTGGAAGCAAGCCTGCACCAAGTTCTCAGGGAACAGATTCCTGATAAGGTCAAAGAAAGCATCAAGACTCGAGACATCATCGTTCTTAAGTCCTTCTCCAAGGTTTTCCTTTAGTTTGGGGTTCCCAGGATGGATAATCAGCACCAGTATTACTCCCAGAATGGCAGCGATTACAGTGGTGGTCATGTAATAGATCATTGCTCTGGTACCTAGACGGCCACTAGATTTGGCATCCAGTCCCGCAAGTCCTAGAAAGATGAAGCATAGCAAATTAGTGCTTAGATGTATAACAAGGTGCACATTAACATGGATCTTAACATAGTATAAGTGTACAAGTACTACATTGGGCCTAAATGATACATGAACTGACCTATACACCTTTTCAGGATCTGTGATGTTCTAGGCCATGGAAACCTTATCAGGTTACATGGTGCCATGTCCAATAAATCCACATTAATATAGTTTAAAGACCACAAGCTTTTAACACAGTCATCCCAGTCTCCTAAGTTCAACTGAAAATCTGTGGGGTGAGCTGAAGAGCAAAGTCCACAAGAGAGGATCTAGAATCATGAATGATCTGTAGAGATCCTTTTTCTTGAAGGGGTCTCCGATTCCATGTTTCGTATTCACCAATCTCATTCATTACAGAGTGCGAGAAAATGCTTATTTTTATTGTGTAAATATGCTCCCAAAACATTTTAAACTCAGCCTTAAAAAAAGTTGTAAAAAAGTGTTGAACTGATGTTAAATGAATGATCTAATTTAATTAATGAATGTTCATCCATAAAAAAATATTTGTCAAATTAGTCATTTGACATTAACACTAGACTCCAGATTTAGATATTTTCTCACTATAGTGCCTGATATTTTTGTCAACGTTTTCTCACCTGCAAGCTTTTCCAACATCAACAAAAGTGCATTTGTGAGCGCAGCATGGATCCGTCTTTTACATAATAACATTTGGATCAATTATTACCTGTGATTAAACTGGAGATGATGAGAGGGAGGATGAGCATCTTAAGCATCCGCATCAGAATGTCTCCAGGGAATGCAATAACCATGACAATATTGTCATCGATAGGAGAGGCTACGCGCAGAAGCATACCAGACACTGCTCCTAATATCACACCTGTGAGGGCAGAGAGAAAGAGAGACAGAAATACAGAGGAAGAGAGAAAAATGGACGTTGGTAGGGCAGGTTACAAAGGGCCGAGTGAGAGAATGAAATGAATGTATTCAGTTCTCTCAGTCTCATTCATAATTCAATTCCATTAATGTGTAATTTGCTTAAACATGCCACAAACTGAAAGTCTGATAGAATATCCAAAAGCACAGGCTACTTCCAAACAATCCATTTCTGTTCTATTCATATTTATGACTTGTGTTGGAGAGGCACTGAATCATGCGTTTGAAAAAAGAGACGTGTGAAGTGGGAGGATAGAACAGAATAGAAAAAGGTGTCATCTCATCAGTGTCAGGGACAGACTCTTGGAATGCATGACTAGATAACCATCTGTATTCCCCAGGAGGGGGAAGCAGGTTTTCTAACAATCACTTTGATAGCGAACAGGAATAAAGCTTACGCTGTGAAAAATATATATATATTTAATAGAAGTGCCATAATATTTTGAGTTAACCGAAGTCCTGATTGTACGTTCACATAAAAAGCTGTGGTTTACATTCTGTTAACTTCCTACTTGG
Source organism: Phenacogrammus interruptus (assembly GCA_037974425.1). Taxonomy (NCBI): domain Eukaryota; kingdom Metazoa; phylum Chordata; class Actinopteri; order Characiformes; family Alestidae; genus Phenacogrammus; species Phenacogrammus interruptus. Next base: position 6,318,405 of record JBBPCW010000127.1, read on the forward strand.
AAAAAAAGGTATTCAGTATGGTGTAGCAGAGCTCTGATGTTAAATCAGAAGCTGTACTGCAAGCCTTGGCCTCCAAGAATAATTTCCCCAGGGAGAACTGACCACTCTCTCTGTACTGATGGCCTCTCTCTTGTCCAGTGAGGGGCAGCATGACTTCCCTGGAAAAGACATTCCTTTGTCTCTGTGCCAAAAGTGTAATCCAGAGAAGCTGTTAAATAATTCCCTTTGTAGTTAGAACACCACTGGGAGCCTAGCTAACAAGTATACCCTTTATCAGGAAAGCCCTCTTCCCGTCAGGAGCAACTGCTTCTATATTAGGAACAACATAAACATTTGTGTTGTTTTCAGTTCAGAAAATATTTCTTTATTGCATTATAGAGCTCTAGTGAACCAAGCTGGGAACGTAGTCTCACACCAGTGGAGACTAACAGCTGAGGGCTATGTGCTTTTTATATATGCTCTAAAACACACGCCGGCACACATACAGCTGAATGTGGTCATGCTGTGTATTTAATGTATGGCAACATATGCGATTTGCACACACAAGTGAATAGTTATTGTATACTATCAACCCCTCCATGCATACTCACTCTATATATATCCTTAGATATGAGAAAAGTTCTGCCGTCCTCTGATTTTTAAGAGGAAATAATAAATGACCCCCAAAAGCACCACAGAATTCAATCGATTACAATTTACCTTCTAAATTAACTGGCTAAATGATTCCTTTGCAATGGTAATTTTCAAGTACTGCAATTAAAATGAAATGTTTGCTGATATATACTGTGTGCACATTATTAAGTATTAAATAGTCCTTAAAGTAATCTGTAGATATATATATATATTTTTTTTAATTGATATTCCTAATGCAATCGACAGCTTGATCTCTTGATTTCTTCTTCTACGACATCGTTTTGTCTGTTCTTTTCTACATACTCTACTGTAATAAATGTTAGCTGCCATTAACATACACATGATAGACTGAAATGTTGGGAACTAGACAGTACACAGATCATTTACTCTCAAAGCTTTCCAGCATGATGCTCAATCTTATCTGCAAAGGTATGGTGCAGGTTTTTATTCTAAACAAGTCTATTTGTTTAATGAGTTAGTCTCAGACTTCAGAAAGTTGACCATGTATGAGGATACCCTCTATAGCTTCCTACAGCTTCTTATGGTAGGTCCTGTAATCTGTGTAGTTACTGGATATGCCTCGAAATAGGGGTGGTGGTGGCCTAGTGGGTAGGATACTTGCCTCTGGACCAAGAGGTCATGGGTTTGAAGCCTACCTTCAGAATACCACCACTGGGTCCCTGAGCAAGACCCCTAACCCCAGGTTGCTCCAGGGAGACTGCCCCCTGTAGTTAGGGAATGGAAGTCACTTTGGATAAACTGTCTGCTAAATGCTAAAGGCACCCTAAATGAACAAGTACATAGAGTCACACGCTATTCCTGAACCGTCTGTGCACTTAATTACAAATACTGTATATACTGTCACCATGACCCATGTTTTGAATATAGTCGTATCTTTTTCTAACATTGTATCCTCTGCTGGATGTGCAGTTGAGTGTTGAGTGGAAGGGTAAACAATCTCCAGTGTTGAGAATGGACATGACCACAAACAGTTACTGACCTACAAATCAGCAATCTGATTGAGTGCAGCTCATTTGCATAATGGTCATCCACAATGAAAGCAGAATGAGCAAGATGTGCATTAGTGGTCTGTGTCAATTATATGTGTCAGTTATTGTTAACTCCAATTTTTACATTATTTATAGTTTACTATGACAAGTTTTTTTTTCATGTAAATAATGCAAAAAATGGAGGTCATAATCAACTTTCAGCACTCCCACCATAACACCTTAGAACATACTCACCCAGAACAGTGAGTGTGAGGAGCAGGTTCTTGCGCATCTTCTGGCAGATTAGGGCACATTTGGAGCGTGGTGTGGCCTCGATGGGCTCCAGGTGGCTCTCGTGCATTCGCACCTCCACTTGCTTAGGCATTGTGTTGGCTCTGTAAGATCATAGAGAGAGATCGAGCGTTTACATTACACTCTTCAAACGAAGCGAAGGGATCATTAGATTTCACGGAAAAGCTAGATTTGGCTTCCTGATGAAACTTTCAGTGGACAATTCTGTAAATAAGTGTAAAGAATGTTTCCACATGATGTAAAGGTTTACAG
>JBBPCW010000127.1:6324473-6341973 GCA_037974425.1 Phenacogrammus interruptus
GTGTGTGTGTGTGTGTGTGTGTGTGTGTGTGTGTGTGTGTGTGTGTGTGTGTGTGTGTGTGTGTGTGTGTGTTTGTTGCAGTCAGGTGTGAAAACAGAACAAGAGAACCTACTGGCTTCTTCTCTCAGACAGATGACAGCTCAGAGAAAACTCATGGGTAGTTTCCTGTTACAGCCACCATATGGATGTCAAACTAGAAGACATCTGTGCAGGCATATTCTAGGGGAACGCACCAAGAGGGAACAAAAACTATTATATCAACTCATAAATCTGTGGTTATACTTTATGTTCTGGTGCTGCTTTAAAACCAACTCTAGACTGAACTATGCCTCTGTGAATACGCTTCCCGGAGTTGGCTTAATCTTATCTCAACATCAGTACCTCACTCTTGTCCTTGTTATATTGCAAGCATGAGTGTCAACATTGCATATGAAATGTGTGTTATCGTGTCCTGGCGTGATTCACAGTTTACCCAAAGCATCCTTAGCTCATTTTTGTTTTTCATACATGTTCTTACATAATTACATCTCTTTAATTAGATACGTGAGGTGTCTTGATAGTACCAAGATAGGGCGTATGTCTACCCTAATGAGGTAATCATATGGTCACTATAGGAAAACCAGCTGCTCAGCTGTAAGGCATGCAGATGTAGTCTCTTCATAGTTTGCATGTGTAAATCCAATATTGGTGTTTTAGCACAAAACCACTTAGTATGTTTACTAAGATATCTCACATTCTCTTGCCATTCTGATAAAGCCAAGCCATGACACAGGAAACTCTTACGTTAAGTCTATGTGTTGTCGGTTTACTGTAATGGACAGCATCAAGGTGCTGTCATACTCATTACACAGCTCCGTTGGTTGAATTTTAAAGGAACTGATAATAGCAACATGCTATTTATTACCTCCAGTCTCAATGCAATGCCCTATGGTTATGATATATCCAACCAATTCTATTAACGTTAAAGCTAAAACAAAAATTAGCTTTGTTATATAATCATTGTTTTGTCATTACTGTACACATTAAAATGCATGGAATGTGGATGAAATGGCTGATAAAAACCACAAAGACACAACAAATATATGCATGGTTTGCTAATGAAATAAAAGGAGCTGAAAGGAAACTGTGTTTCTGTGGTGGATCTTCAGATTAAATGGGTGTTAGCTGAGACGCTAATGTAGCCTGTGTCTGAAACACGTCTCCCCCTCTTTAATGCGACCTTATCTGGCCTTGAAAAGGAGTTAAGATTAGTGTCTGCAGCAAAAAGTAATTGAATTGTCCAGCAGTACAGACAGAGCCAAAAATAAATAAAAAAATAAATAACTACAGCACAGCTCTGGGACAAGAGCCTTCAGGGCTGCCTTGTGAAAAGGTTAACAAGTTTTCGCTCAAAGTGCCAATCATCTCGATGTTTCTGCACCATCTGCTTTCATCATGGGTTTAAATGTCACATTTCAAGGTCTAAGGCCTCTATTTCTCTCCCTCTTTAAAGCAGCTCGCTCCCGGTCTTTCATTCATCATTATCTCCCCTTTGGCTTAAATGAGGCGACTAAATAATGCAGCATTTTTATTTTGTACTGTAGTGATAATGTCAGTGAAGTGTCAGCCTTCTAGAAAACCAACGCAGTCTGACAAAATAAGACTGGGTTTCTTGGTCTATTGCCACTGAACTGAAGGTTATTCACATTCAATGGACACAGTGACTCTTTGACAGTGTGGTACTGTGTAAAAGTGTGTGTGTGTGTGTGTGTGTGTGTGTGTGTGTGTGTGTGTGTGTGTGTGTGTGTGTGTGTGTGTTTGTGTATATGTGTGTGTGTATGTTTGTGTGTATTTGACAGAGCGAGAGAGAGACAGAGAGAGAGAGAGGGTAGAGGGAGAAGGAGACCCATTCGCTATTCCAACCGCGTATGGTGACCTTCCACCCAAGAGAAAAAAAGAGGTTCAGACAAACAACAAGCCGGATTTGTCACCTGCAGCCTCTGCAACATTGGGCTAATGTTCAGCGAGGGCAGCTCCAAGCTCTGTCTCACCCCAGCCAATAGCTAACACAGAGAACACACTGATTCATATTAATAAATATTCCTAGGCTGTTTCGCCCACCCTCATTACATTCAACCCAGCACATGCACCCACAAAATCAGGGCATGATCGCAAGAAGACAAGTGCCTCCAGCACTGCGCTGCGGAGGTCAGGGTTCAAAACCACAGACAATGCAATACAGTGACAGATGCACTTTGTTTAAGGAACAGAGGAAAACATAATTGGGTCAAAGAATTGGGATGAATGATAATTAACCTCGTAAACCTCCCAGATTTTCCTAACTTTTCATGCATATCTATCGTTTTACATTGTTGTCCAACCAGTTATTCAATAATATACCAATTTGGGCATAAAAGGTAGCTTATGATATTAGGAAGAACAATCTTAAGTGAGTGCATAAATAGTATTGACTATAGACTAAACTGGTACTTTTATAATAAAGCCTCAACTTTTAAATAGTGTTCGACAGGGCCAACATATAAAGAGCTTAAATCTACCAGAAAGCTCATGAGTTTACTTCTAATAAGTCATAAATGGAGATGAACTTACATCATCTCTGGCTGACCGGATGAATGACACAGACTGGCCTCAGTCTTCAGCCATGAGTATGAGCTGATTGAGCAAGACAGCAAAGAGCCTCCAACTCCTCTCTAATTATGCTTCTCTAGCTTCCAGTCTCTGAGACACAGGGGGGTCCTGCTGCTCCAAGTCCAGGCCACCAGAGATCACTTCATTCGGTCCGTAGTGAAACCGACTCCTTCTCCCTATGAGGGCCAACAGCAAAGCCCTAAGCCCTGATCCACAGCAGCCAGAGCAAGGCTAAGATGGTTTGAAGCACTAGAGCAGCAGCAGTGAAGGTAGTGGAGGGAGGAGTCTATAACCCAGATTAAATATAAGCACTGAAAATCCCCTGGGGACCCCTTTTCTCTCTGCCTCACTCTCTTCTTTCCTTAATCCCCCCAGAAAGCATGTTCCCTTGCTCTCCAAATCAGTCAGTCTCAATACATGGCGCTGTGCAACTATTTCAGATCAAACAGGACTTTTTTGGGGGGAAAAAAGGCAAAGACATATTCGCCGCAACAGTCTTTCTGAAAGGCTCCTGACAAATGTTTTATGTCGATTAAATGTCTCTGAAAGAAGGCAAAATTGAGTAGATTGTTTCTAAAGTGTTCCCGTACCTCTTAGTTCATGTCTACATTTACATATCTGATATTGCTGTGCTACTGTTTTACGGTATAAAACAATGAGAAAAACGTTTACTCACAGATCGCATGTTAAGTCATTATATTACAACAAAAACATTTGGCACAGAACCTATTACACAATAATAGTGAGTGTGTTCACACCAGGAAAGGATTGAATCTTGAAAAGCTGTGTGCACTGTTGAGTAGCTACTAAAGGCAAAGAACCTGACAAAAACAAAAGTGGAAGTAACAGAGAATTTCAGATGCAAAGAAGAAAACGACAGGTCTATTAAAAGTCTCGATGGAGGGTGAACGTTAAGGCTAAGTGAGCGACAGCTCCAAGGTAACAGCCATGGGAATCCTGTCACTCTACAGAATTTGTCATGAGATCCTCTGTCTCCCTGTGATGCCCTGTTCTTTCATTATTTGAAGAGAAACTGGATGTATGGAGAATGTATAGGGAATGTGGTGATTTGTGTGTGTGTTTGTGTAGGTGTGTGTGTGTGTGTGTGTGTGCATGCGCATGTGTCAGTGTGTGAATTTCACAGTAGCCAGCCAAAAGGGGCCACGAGAGGCATATTAAATCTCTCTCTCTCTTGCTCACTCGCTCTCTCTCTTTCCCTCTTTTGGCTAAGGCCATGTGAAGTTCCCTTGCTACCCCTCTCCTCATCTGAGGGCTCTTTGTCCAACACGCAAACAGTGGCAGTGGCCCCTGCTACCCCATAACCCCCACACCCCTCTCCCCACTGCAGCTCAGCCTCAGCAGCCAAGCTCGGGATCCAAATTTGCATGGGAGAGAGAGGGAGGGTGGGCATGAGTCGAATGCCAGCTCCATTCAGCCCGCTGATGTCATGCCTGTGCCCACCGTGGGAGAGCTGTGGAGGGGCTTGGAGGCCGATGGAAGGTTCTTTCTCCTCTCTCTCCAGCTCCCTCTTTTCCGGGATGAATGAATCTTTCAGAAACCGCAGCCCATTGTTCCCCATAATCGACAGCGATTATCCCGATTTTATGCTGCCTTCCCGGAGCGAGGGGTCACTCTCTCTCCTTCTTTCTCCCTCACTCTCCCTCCTTAGTGCCTTCATAGAGGATGCGAGGCAGTGATGGGTCTCTCAGGTTGTCGTAGCAACCCGGGCAAAGCTCAGAAAAAAGAAAAGGAACGGGAAATAGTAGAGGGGGGGCAGAGAGAGAGAGAGAGAGGGAGAGAGACAGAGAGAGAGAGACCTCTACCCCAACCAGTATAAAGGCCTAATAGAATGATTAGTACAGTAAGTTAATAAGAATATTTTCCCTTTATTTCTTTTTGAAAATGTCAGTTGCTCTAAAAACTGCGTAAACATCTAAAGATGAATGGATGGATGGTCCAGCAGTGTCAGTTTGGAGTTGGAAAGGTTTGTGACAGTGATGATACGTAAAGAAACACACTATCAGCAAGTGTAATTTGCACTATGTCCATGCACTTGGCATGCCTGACATGTTTTGTACAACACACCATCAAGGAGCTTTACGTTGGCCAGGGATTTTCTCAGTGCTCTGTACAGGGTCGCATCCTTTTGGTCTGGGCATTGCCATGCAGATAGAGGACCAGCAGGTTGGCTGCTCTCCAGCCCTCCGGATGCGTGGTGCCCCTTTCGGCCTCACACACACAAATCCAAGGTGTTGGACCTTGGCCAGCAAATGCTAAAGTACAGTAACTAGAGCACTTGTATGTACATCTATATACCTTACTATCCTGGACTGTGCTATTTTTCATACTAGGTTTGTTCAGGCCATATGGCCCTTCAAAAAACAGCTTGTGCAAATGTGGTGTCCACAAACATGTGTGGGATTTAAAGCGGTTTTGTCTTGCAAAATTATTCTATTAAAAATACATAGTCCATACAGTAGACATGTGAATACATTTTCTACATACATGTGTATTCAAAATGTACAATTGTGACTGACAAGGAGGTCATTTATAGTCATTAAATTTAAATTAGAAAAGGCTCTTAATTTCAAAGAATCATTTGCATTTTATGCAAAGAAATATATGTGTTAATAGTTAAACCAACACCAACATATGGCAGTGCTATGGCACTGATCTGCATTTTACTTGTACATGTAAGTAATGTTGCCCGTTACGTGTCTCCACTTCACCACTTCATCCAAGTAGAGCAGCGCCTGACCACTCGGTAGGCCATCTTGCGTATTTGATGATAGAAAGTATCTAATTTTTTGCAACAATACCTTTCTGAATTTCAGCAGTACACTGCTGCCAGATATGAAGTTTCTTTTTTCGTCCCTTCTCTCACTGTTACACCATCTGCAGCTAATGCTGAATTTTATGCACTGAAACTGGTTGTTGGTTGAGGCAAAATCATGCAATAAGTTGCATGTTGACATCATTAGCCAGCAGAATATCTCTCAACAAATCTGAAAAAAAGTTGCAGCTGTCCCGCTCTAACCTGCAGGACATATACATATACACACACTGAGTCTGACATCGACATCAGAGCCACGGGAGATTCAGAATCTACATGTCCAGACAAAGGTCAAATTATTGCTGCAGGACACATGCATACACACATATTTATTTTTTTATTTTTTTAAATAAGAGCAGTAGTGTAATGGGTCTCTGCTCACACACCAGCTAATGGCCTGTTTGAGTCAGTATTATGCAATGCACTACCAACTGCCAAAAGGTTTAGACTGTAACAGTTTCAAAACCTTATTATTAAAAGTTTTAAGGATTCATACTTAAAACAGTAAAGTAGATGCATACTTAAATGAGTTGGTTCTCATTTGTCATTGAATGGGGAAAATGAAGCAGTAACTTAGAGTTCATTCTCAGTATCAGCATTAATGTAGACTTGTGTTTTAAATGTGCATTAAATAATATTTGAAATTGGAATGCTGAAAATGGACACATGCTGTAGGTTTATATTGGGCAGCTCAGGTTTTGTGTTCTTCACTAGAGCATGGGACTTTGCAATCTTCATTAATTAAATCAGGTATAAATGTGATGGGGTTTAAAACTTAAACCTACCACAACTATAACGTATGCATTCTTCACTCATTCAATTAATAAAACACCATGTTACTGTTCTGAGTGGACAGTATGACTTGAAATGTTTTATTGGTGTTATTATGCTTTATTATGGCTTTATTCCAGGAAATTCCAAAACTGGCTAAATGATGTGCCTAATGTGCTCTTATTTTTAGTAGGGCTGAATTATTAAGTAGCTACTATAGATATGCCTGTCTGATATGGCCTAGCTTCAGTGCAGTCAATCCTGATTATCTGATCCAATAATAGAATGCATATTAGAGGATAACTGTCACTTTCCAATGAAGTACCTGGCAGTACTGAATAAAATGGGGATAAAATGTCTATTTCCATACAGTTATTCATCTATGGTGACTATTTGTCTACCCGTTTTTTTACTGGGAGTCTGCACAAAACGCATGACTGACTCTTACATGCGACTCCATCAGCATGAGCGGAGCAATTCGCTTTGTTTGTGGCGACCTCATTTTTGCTGTAATGAGGTGGTGATTAGGGAATTATGGGAAATCTTGATGCCACTGTGTGCACAGGGCTTTCAGATGTGACCAACTCCACTACAATTATGTGCTAACAGAGCCATTATTCTACGAGTGGCAGCCAGACCACACTTGATGACACTCAATCATCACATAAATAGTAAAGGAGAGGACTAGTGGACCCTGAGGATGGAGGATGGGAAACTTTTGTGTGTCTCAGCCTCCACACACTCTCTCTCTCTCTATTTATTTCTTATTATGTCATTGTTTCTCACTTTATTTATTTCTCATCCTTACTCTACCCACTCTTTTCTTCTCTCCTTACCCACCACTTTCTCACTGGCTCTCTTTCTTTTTTTTTCATTTCCTACACATTCTCTCGCTCTCTCTCTTACACATGCATCTATTGTTCGTATCCCTCTCCTGCTGCGCGCCCCGCTCTAGTATCCAGAGATCTGTAAACCCTCAGATTTTATGATCATTACCAGTCATAACAAAAAACATGGCATAAAAAATAGGATAATGTATTACTATTTATGATTTGTTCAATGTCTTTACATATTTCCCATGCAGAATGTAAATCAGATGTTAATTGTGTAATTAAGTCATTAATCAATTAAGAGGCATAACAAAACAGCAGTGAGAACTCTAGACTCGTAAGGGTTGATGCCTGTAAAGGTCCTTCATTGTTAAGTGCCTGCTTTTTGATGATTTCCTATACTACCCTGTATTGATACAACACACTCAGGGGAACTGGAATTGCCTCTGGTTTTCCCTGGTGTTTTGAATCGGGCAGAGGCTGGAAGAGGAATATGGTTTCAGCGTATACAGCAGTCTTGCTAGACCAAGCTTTATCATTAGCATCAGCATATCTGTTTAGCGACTGCGTTTGGTGGTGCGCTGTGTTTGATTGGCTCAGCTCAAACCCCCTGAGGATCTCATTAAATGGGCCTGGCCCAGCCCATCCCCCACCACCTGCTCCACTGCTAAGAAGCAGCAGTGGAGAAGTAAAGCAACAAAATTGACTTAGACCCATGTAGACCCAAACAAAATGGATGGTCTCTTACCACTTACACAAGGTCAGGGCCAAACATTATTTAACTGGCTTGGAACACTTTTTAGGTATTTCTAAAAAAGCACCCCAGCACTAAATTGTTCAATGTTTCGGGCAATACCAGGTATATAACAGACATGTTATCTACAAGACTATCTGACTTCGGTGTTTTTTATGCAATGTGTCTATACTGTGTGAAAGCAAAGTGCAAACTCCAATGGGATACAGTCACACACTCTCACATTCTGCGTTCTAAACTACGCTTGAAATAGAAATGCTAAAATATGATGATCTTGGTAGCTGCTGAGGAGCTCCTGCAGCTCTAACAGTGTAGTGAAGGTTCTGAAGCCAGCAGCAGTAAATGCTTGTGATTGTGATTTCTTTGCAATAAAGATATCTGCTTTTTGCTCCATCAAGTTTAATACCTGCTATAAAGCTTTTTATTACAAAATAAAATAGAAAAATCATCTGATATTTCTTCCTGTAGCATTTACTTGGAGCTGAGTCAGAGGTTGTGTGGAGTTTGCACTGAGCATTTTTCTTATCATGCTAGTGTGTGATTTCATAAATGTCATTTCTCTTTTATCTTCAGTGGCTGCATGGAAAGCAGGGCAGTTTGTTGTGTACAACAGGCAAGGTTATGTGGGTGGCATACATTTGCTTTCAACTGAGACAGTTGTATTGTTTAACATTTCCCACAAATTTACCAACAACTGTTCTGTCTTACACTAAATATTGTCACAGGACGGGCTGCGAGGCCCAGTCCCGGAGCTACCTGGAAGGTGGCAGGAACATGCAAGCAGACAGAGATCCATGTTGCTGTGTCTTTATTAAAGAAAATCAAAAGGCAAAGGAAAGGGCATGATGGCCACCAGAAGACTTAACATAAACACACCTATTAATCAGGCGAAGAGCTCATGGTGACTGTCACCATGAGCTGAAACTAAATACTGTGAACAATCAGGCAAAACCAAAAACAGGTGAAAACGAAACACCAAAATAAAAGCCCTAAACCATAAGAACAGAAAAAACTGTGAAAAATGAAAACAGTGGCCCCTAACGGCCATCAGTCATAACAAATATACTATAGTCTATAACTATTATTTCTTATAATGGAGCTTTATTATGCTTCCATCACTGTGTATTTCAATTATTTGTCCCTAACTTATGCACACATTTACCTGGGGCTAAGAGGTCACTGTTAGCTCGTTGCATCAGCCCTCAATGTGTGTTTTACTAAAGAAAACAGATTCCACAGAACAAAGCCTGGTTAACCAGGTGGAAAACGTTATACCAAACATGTCCATTGGACATGTCAATTTGGATAAAATTCATCTGTAATCCGAAGAATAGCCAGTGTGAAATACCCAGAATACCCAAAATACTTTGAAAATGGAAACTGCCACTGGTTACAAATCACAAGGTTAAGCTGTAATTTTGTATGTTAGCTTCACTATTTCCAAAACTCTCCTCAAAGAAGCCAAGCACAGTTATCAAACAGGACCTTGTTTGTCTAATCAGTGCTTCATTACATTAATCAGGTATACAGGTGATGGCATTTAAAACCTAGAACTACCACAATTATCATTTATGCATTTGATAATTATTCAATTAGCAATACACCATTTAACCTTGTTACTGATCAGAGATGACAGTGTGGCTTTAAATGTGTTATTGTTGTCATTCTTGAAACAGCTTCACCACAGCTTTATTCCAGGAAATTCCAAAAACTGACTCGATTATGTTCCTAATATGCTTTTATTTCTAGACTGTGGTCAGTATAAAAAAATCACAAAACAGAATACAAAACAGTCATTTTAGATTATGTCTGGATTTGGATGTTAATTTAGTGAATTTTGGATGTTATTTAGTAATATATTGGTGCAAATTCACATTTCTTTTATTAATTTATATTACCTTATTATTGGTATCAGGTCCGAGTCCTAGCTGTGTTCAGTGCTGTCCCTGAAAGGGATCCTCTGGAATGTCATTGCTTAGATTCTCATAGGAGGGAGAGGATGGCCCTCTTTCTACCCTCCCTGTCAGTAATCAACATATCTGAGTTCATTTGTGGTGGCTAAAAGTGGAGAGGCGAGTTCAGTATAACACACAGCATCAAAGAATTCTAAGTACAAAGCCAATGCAATTGATCTATCCACATCTTGCCCACAAATGTGTTCTTTTGTATTCAGTGTCAGAGCCAATTTCACAGCACTGAAAAGTGTTAAAATGTTAATGCGGAGTAGTGTTGATTTTAGAGTTTACACCCAGCGAGACAGTAAAAGAGTTTTAAGAGCTTGTTAGCACAGCACTCTCTCTAAACTTTTAGTCAATATATATTTATATTATTGTAAAATGTTACTCTTGCCTTAAAGATAACACTTAAACACCTTACATGTTTCGTTATCTCATCTATGATGCGGTATTGATTTGCAGTCAACCAGTCCAATGTTTGTTTATGGCCTCCTCTGTAGTCGCTGAAAGACTGGCATAAGTGTGTAACTAGTACAAGCGTGTTTCTACATTTCAGAAGTTTCTGATTATTGCAATGTTAAATGACGAAATTTGATGTACGTTTATGCACCAATTCCTTTAAAAGAAAGCATGGAATGGCCAGTGTCTTTAATGATCTTTTATTTTCACTTACCCGGCTTATTGTTGTTGATTTCTATAATCTACAATATGGTTCAAACCTATTACAAAAGGAAATTGATTCTACGATTTCAGAATAATCATTCTTTTACAATTTCTGGGTCAACCTTTAATCAGTTCGTGTAATGCCCCAAAATTGTTTACATGTTTATGAATGTGGAGGTGTCTTTGAGGGAGGAATTCACACTAGTACTTCCTAGTAGTATTGTCACCAAATGATCAATAAAATTGGCCCAAAACCTTCTCAGGGTATAGCAGAGAAAGGTGGTTGGTCTAGAACTGTGATTGAAAGAATTCAAGCACCCACTTTGAAAAGAGCTGTACAGCACAAAGACCAACTGCTGCAGAGCTTTGAGACACATGCCCTGCAGGTCTCAACTTCACACTTAATTAACAGCAACAACCAAGCAAACCCGAAAAAACTAAAAGCAATCATTTTATTAGTGAAGATTTTCTGATAGGCTGATACTGAGTTTTTTTCCTGTATGATGTGTATCCTCCTGGGCTGGGCCCTTTCAGGGCTTGTGTTTTCTTTCTACATCGTTAGTCACTGTGCGCTTTATAAAACTATGCAAATATTTCTTCTGATTGGAATGCCATGGGACTGAGGCAGCCCGAGGGGCACACTTTTATCCGTTTAATTAGGCAACTGCACAATTCTGCAAGTACGTTTATGACATTTGTTTCTTACAGACTTTATTTATGTTCACACAAACCTGCTTAGTTCTTTGAACTCTCAAAAAGTCTACAAACACATTCCTATGTTCCTAGATATCTACAGGATTATCGTAACACTGATTTCATACTTAGACATCATATATGGTTCTATGCAGCATATATGATTCTAGGCCATGAGGTTCATCCTCACGACCCCATGCTTCCCGCATTTTATTAAGTCCAGTAACATACCTGTCCCAACACAAAAGAGCTTGATAACTGATGAGAACCATGTAGATAAGGGAAGCAACTGAACTACACAATAGTGTCTGATCTCCAGGAATAGGATTAGGAACCCCTGGTCTAAAAATCGGGTCTGAAAACCTTTAGATTATTTACAGGTTCTTTAAACATAAAATTGTTCTTCATAATTGTCCCTATACAAAAATGTTCTTTAAAGAACCACCCACTGAAAGCTTCCAAAAATGTTTCAGTGAACCCTTTTGGCACGGAAGCATTTTAGACCATTGTGATAGTAATTATAATACATCAAACTCTAGGGTTTTAAGCATTTGTTCTTGCAAACTATAATGACTTGAACGTCCTCTTTTATTACTGAATCTGAAATCATCCCACCGCTGTGGGTTGTGCTGTCCCCTGTGCCTAAAATCACAGATACCCCCTCCCCCCGAAAATCTTCAGATGTAAACATCTGATCACTACCTCTTCTGACACCACATACCATGTGGAGAATGCCACACTGAATCGAATAATGTAGCGTAGCTATGGAGCCCACAAGAGAGGCCATAGGTAGGTGGACAGGCAGATGGATGGACAGATAGATAAATGAATGTGATTCCTAATTAACCAGTGCATGCTGTGGTGAGCCAAGTCCCCCACAAAAAGTCCACTGTGTTGGGATGGCCATTGAGGCGAGCCGCTCTTGGAACATGCCAAGTGCAGTGGAATAATGGGGCAGTTTAGAGGGCTCAGCGCCCGTTCACAGGCTCCCTGCGCTGGGAAACTGTTAGCGCGAAGGTTCAGGAGGGGTTTTTAATTGTTTCCTCGTCTTTCTCTCTGCCCTGCCTTTCAATAGCGGGCCTGACAAACAGGCAGTGAAGGGAATTGTTTAGTGTTCCGCTGGCCGTGGCCGGAGGTAAACAGAGACGGTCCTGTGTGTGTGTCTCTGCAGCTCAGGCAAGGGTGGTTGGGAAGGGGTGGGAGAAGCGCAGGCAGAGGAGGAATAGGGGCCCTCCGGAAGAAGAAGGCGGTGGGCATAGGGTGCCGCGGTGCCCCCCTCGGGGAGCAGCCATTGTGTGTGTGTGTGGCACTGGGCTTCTCATGCACGCCCGTTAAGAGCGCGTAAAAGTGATGAAGCGCTCTGAGATTAAGTGAGTAAGTGGCAGCTCGGCTCTCCGCTCCCACAGCTCCGGCTATTTACATACTCAAGAGTGGAATTAATGCCCCGCAATCCTCCGACCCTGGCACAAAGATGCACACAAAGCTTCCTCAAAAGCCCATTAGAGAGTTTAGCTCAAAATTAGGAGACGGGGGGAAAGGATAGAGGAAAGAAATAGGAAGAGGGATGCAGAGAGCTGCCGAGGTTCTTCCACAGGTCTTGAGAGGGGTCTGAGGTGAGAAAAGATTGCTCCCCTAACTCTTGAGCCTCTACTCTAAAAGCACTGTTCAACACCTGTTCTCTCTTATCAAAGTTGAAGTGGAAAGGCCAATAAGAGACTTTAAGAGACTTTGCATAGAGAGGCATGTGTGACTTACAAATGTGCTGAGGACCAGTGTCATTTAGTGAATAAGTAATAGCACCTTAGTGGTTTGACTCTAAATACTTCACTATTCACTGAGTATCTTAATAACTTGCTAGATATTCAATTTGATCGCCCACAGACATCAATGAGGTAACTGGACCCTGTGATATCAGTTTCACAACAAGCCATTTCTATATTTAACTGTGTGCAAACATTTGAACAAATTATGTTTTTCCACAGATTTGAATGCACAATTAATGTTCA
The DNA here is from genome assembly GCA_037974425.1 of Phenacogrammus interruptus. Lineage (NCBI taxonomy): Eukaryota > Metazoa > Chordata > Actinopteri > Characiformes > Alestidae > Phenacogrammus > Phenacogrammus interruptus. Next base: position 6,337,607 of record JBBPCW010000127.1, read on the forward strand.
TTTGCACAAACCATATTTAATGCTTTATTCTATGCTAATATGTTACATTCAGCAAGCAAACAGTAACTGTGAATTAAAATGTGCAGATGTGTGTCCTGTGTACAGGATGTGGACCTATTTTCATTTAAAACTTATGTTTGATTCTGAATTCGTTTCACAACCTTTATACTGTGTCTACATACTTAGTTTGACAGCTTATTGGCATCAGACCATTTGTCCTTTGTTACATATTTTACATTTGCAGGTTTAATTTAAACTTGTTAAAGGGATAATGCAGAGGAGTGTTAAATAAATACACCATGAATTGACAATTTCACTGACAGTCGTACTCCACTAATACATAATTGTGATCATGTTGTCATTTTTTGTCCTGTGCGTGTGTCTGTGTTTGTGTGGGTGACAAAGTGGGTGTAGAAGATACTGGTTGTGGCCACGTGACCATCTCCCTTAATCTGACATATTGCGTAGTAGGTCTGATTGTTCAGATGAACTCTCCCATTTTGTTGTAACGATTTCTTAATTTACTTTAATTATCTTTTTTCCTGCAACAATGTGGGATTGTTTGCAGACTGTATCGTTTCTAGTGCCAACAAAAAGAACACAAAGGAGACTCCCCCCACATCTAGTGTCCTATTAGAGGGCCTGTTCGTGTCTATCCTGACCTTAATTTGTGACAGGCAAGTGCCAATAGGTGGTTTGCAGGATCAGGCCTGTAGGGCTGTCTCTGTCATGCACGATAACAGTAATTATTACACCTGCAACTGTAACTACAGTAATTAAATATGAATAACATGTGTGTAACCCTCACAAACAGCAATGTGGCCAGTATGGAGAACACTTTCAAAACATTCACCCAAATCATCAGCATCTGTTCTATTCTGGACATATCACACCTACAAAACAAGGACACAAACACAAACACGTCAGATAAGATGAAGAAATCTGATATTGTCACCTTATTGGCAAAACAAGAACTCAGTACGATGTGTACAGCCACTTATCCTGTCTCTACATGTGAGCCCTCCCATCAACACAAAAGAATATGTTCTTGCTCAACATAACAGTACAGTTGCGTTATGTGAAGTCAAACAAGGAGCAGATGAGAGTACGAACTGCAGTCACTAGTCTTGATTCATGTTTGCAGTCGTAAAGCTTCCCATTGGTTTTATCTGGCATCATCTGGTTCTCAGTTTTCAGCCGTGTATCATTAACATGACATTTTTTAAGATAAATCATTAAAGTGTTCTAAACTTGAATGTAGTTCCAGATAAAAGCGCCTCATTGGTTTTGAACTTCAAATTACGTGGATAACATTTCAAAAGGCTCGCCCCACACCACGTGCAGACGCCACTTTTAGAGATCATCCACTGAAAATGATTCTTAGGAGTCTCTTTTCTTTGGAAAGCTAATGGCATGAATTTCAGTTCGGTCTTCAAAATATGGATAGAATATAACCTGCAGTAGTTGGCTGAAATATAGGCAAGTTGTTGTTGATTCATTTTCATTTATGTACATAGGAATAATAATTATTCTGTTCTCTTCACTTGAAACACCTACTGTATACCAAACAAAAGCTTTCCCTTTCTGCCTCCCTTCCTCTCCTTTACGTTCTGCCTCTTTCTCTCTTTATTTTTCTCTCCATCTTTCTTTTCTGTCTGTAACACTATCTCTCCATCTCTCTTTCTGTTTCTTTTCATTATGTTATTCCTTTCCCTCATCTCTCCATTGCTATTTCTCACTCTTACTCACCGTACACACACACACACACACACACACACACACACACAAACACTGTGCATCTCTAAACTGTCCAAGAATCTGTCATCTCTTTGTGAAGCGTGAAGTTGTCTAACAGGTAGGCTAAACTAAACAAGCCTGAAGGGTCTGCCACAGTCTATCAGAAAGCAGTGCTGAACCCTTGTCAAAGCTCTGTGTGTGTGTGTGTGTGTGTGTGTGTGTATGTGTGTGTGTGTGTGTGTGTGTGTGTATGTGCATGTGTTCTGCATGTCGGCTTCCTTTGTTAAGCACTACTCATGGGAATGCACTTGCTCGCAGCTCGGTGCAGATTTTAGCACATCAGACAGCGAGGGAGATGACAGCGGAAAGAGCAAGTGACTAACCCCTCTGCTGCCTTCCAATTCATTTGAAGTCCACACAGGCAGCGCGATCTGGGGAGGAGACGGTAGGGAGAAGGAGAGATATGGACCAAAACAGATGGACCAGGACGGGGAGGAGTGATGAAGAGGAGAGAGGGAGAAAGAAAACGGAGTTGGATGGCACTTTGGCAGTGCCCGCATGTTCCCAGGAGGATTACTCAAGCGCTACAGTAGATGCCGCCCAATGCCAGCCTGTCCACAGGCTGTGAATAGGCTGAATGGACATGAACGAACACACACACATACACACAAACTTCTCATTTTTTCCTCCTTTGAAGCTCTCCATTCCATTTCCGTAGGTTTATTCCCGTTCTATTTGTCCATTTGCTCTTCTGTAGGGATGCACAATGAATCAAATATTGGTATTGAGAGAGATTGGTATTGACAGACACTTATATTTGATTATGCATTTATTTAGAACTGGAAGAGATGAGTACTAAAGTAAAGCTGGACTGCTGTGTTAAATTTGTCTATTTTATTCATTTTACTGGACTTCTAACTCTCTACAAATAAATGATATGTGTAGAGAAACTGCATTTACTAGTCCCAGTTGTTATGTTTATGTTTTAGCATGACCAAATATGCACATTAAAAAAAAAAAAAAAGGAAGACACTTGGCCCAGTTTCCAGAACAGTATATTCCTAAAAATTTCATTGAAAAAAATCCACTTTCAGTTCTTTAATCAGTGGGACACACTTAATGCTTTGTAAGAAGTTCTTTGCCAGGTTCAGATGCTTCTATGCACTGGGCACTGGCACAATTCATCGGCTGTCCACCCCCTCCCTCGTTCTTCATTACCCCATCCTCAAACCCCCGCAGCTCCCTTCACAAACAGAGCCCCACTGTCGCTCATCTTTTCTCCCACTCCTTCCCTCCTTTCTCCTGTAAGGACAGACCTAATGGATAGACCACTGTTCCCTGCATCTCAAATGCTCTCCTCTCTACATTTCTGCCAGCACACCAGCAGGGCCTTTTGCCTTCACTTCATGCCGCTTTGTTTCTTCATTGAAAAGGCAAGCCTGTGATGATATCTGATCTCAGTCTGCAGCAATGGCCCTATAAATGTGCTCTATATAAAATGATGCATCTCATTTTATGACATCAGATAGATCCATTGCCATCAAAAGTATCAAAGCATGAGATCACTGTGTTGTTTCCCCTTTAGATACGATCGCTATTAACCTTCCTTTTTATCCTTTGTAATCCTCAGCTTAATTCGGGTAAAACCCTATTAATTGTGTGGGGATTCACTGTCCAGTTAATTCTATAGCAATTAGACAACAATGAACCTCCACAGATTTACATTTTAAAAACACCCACACGGGAGGTGCTTTACATCCCACGTTATCACTCAAGCAATGTGTTAACACCCCTCATGAACAAGCTTCACCCTCTTATCTTAACTCCTCTTTAAGTCGTCTGTTGTTTGTCTTCCCCTTCATTCCCACCCCCAAGCTCAAAAATGGATTTTTGTGTAATTTATGTAAATAAGCCCTAAACTCACTCCCAGTCCACTGCGACTGACATATCCCCCTAATTAAAGTACAATAGCTTCAAGCATGTTAAAAAAGAAATGCTCCACTAGTGAAAGAAAAAAAAAACCCACATTTTTTCTGCCCCACCATGCATATGGACACACAAGAGAGAGGCAGGGGAAGTCGTTTTACCAAATGTGCCTGCATCTGTTTAATTAACTAATTAAGGAGAGGAAATGCACCACTTTCTCCGCGTTACTCTACATTCTGTGGTGCTAAATATTATACAAATATAATTAAATGTACTTTTTAATATAATTTAACATCATTAAAAAATACAAAGTCACATTTAATATGGTTTGTAATATATTAAAACCCATAAATGGTACATTGTTTGTGATATGCATGTCTTGATGTCACCAAATGCTGACAAACAACAAATCAGAAAAATTGATCTGGTCAAGATCATAGCACACAACAGCAAGTCCAAAATAATCATTTCTTAGTGGGTCGTTTGCAAATTGCATCCTTCTACAATATCGATATTGCAAAAATCATTCAGCAATGATTAACTAAGGGCATATAGTGAAGCCCCACTCACAGCGCACCTACACAGTAGGATTTGTCGGCTCGTTTACAAGCGCTGCCACACTATGGACAGTGTGCTGGGGAAGCATGCCTGTCTCTATGCACGATAATGAAGACGCTGAGAAACACAAGTGCCCTCAACAAGCA
>JBBPCW010000127.1:6344473-6345704 GCA_037974425.1 Phenacogrammus interruptus
TAGGATTTGTTTCTCTGTTTTCTAGATAAAAGGATAAAGGAAAAGCTGAGAATGGCCATTTCCCATTAATAGGAGAAACAGTCAGCCTGTACAGCGGCTCTCGCTCTAACATCACAGAGACTGGATTCAATTAGAGATTCTTTCACCAAAAACAAGTCAACCATTTTCACTGGCGTGCTGCGGATCACAGCAGTGGTGACGGATAGCGTGGGATGCATGGAAATGGCACCATGAATACAGACTCAGCTTATACGGTCAGAGCTCTTTTTCTTCCATATTTTCTAGCATCTGATCTTTTTCTGGAAGTCAAATACATGAAGTGTGATATTTCTATTCCACTTTAGGCTACAGTTGTAAACTCTTTTTATAATTGTATTTAAATACAAAAACATTCATAACTGCAGTCTAGACAACAAAACGTATCTACATTTCCACAACCTGTTGTTAAAGGCACCCAGGCTCATCTAAGCCTAGGATCTCATTCAAAATGTATTTATTTATTGTAATGTAACGTGGTTAAAATATATTACAATATATTCTATAGAAATATACAATGATATCAGAAAAACTGTAGATGTAGTCAGATTTGTCCAGCAATTAAAACCAATATTTGATTGTGTTTTTGTTGTATCAATAATAACAATAATAATATCAATAAAGAGCTAAAATGCAAATGAAAACAAAAAGACACGAGAAGTGCTGAAACAGTAAATATAATAATAATATAATCAACAATATAATCAGTTTGAATCAATACAGGGAGCTAGTGGGTGATAGCCAGTGCTAAAACTGGTGTAGTGTGATCTTGTATTTCCAATGTGTGTCAATATTCCTGCTGAATTTTGCTGTTGTAGTTTCTTTATTGTGGTTGTAGGATGTCCTGTGAGGAGTGCATTGCATAAGTCAACGTGAAACAACAAAAACATGGAGAGATTTCTTAGCATTGTGTTACTAGAAGTAGGGTCTCACCCTTGCTGTATTCCTTTTATGATACAATTCTGGAGAAACAGAGCATTTATGTGGTATTGGGCCCCTGTGATAACATGCATTTGAACTGGACTGAATTCCTTGAACTATCTGATAGAGCTGAGCGATTCACGACTCATCCGGGTGAATCACCCAGATCCATTAAATAACTCATGAATCACGAATCTGAGGTCTCGATTGAACCGGATCCGTCGAGTCCTAACGTCATCATGTCAAAGTTATAAACCCGCCACAGTATACATCT
>JBBPCW010000127.1:6363794-6379953 GCA_037974425.1 Phenacogrammus interruptus
CAGTAGTGTATATCCATGACAAAATGCTCATGTTACAGTACAATCCCAAGACAGTAGGTTCCCAGTTTATTATGTACACTTAGCTTTAACCTGTGCTCATTGGATATATTACCTGCTATGCTTCCATGTTGTTGACAATAAAAAAAAAAGCTTTTTGCAGATTTTGTTTGTTGCTAACTTTTTAGCCTGTTAACATTTATAGTCCCACATGAGGAGCTGATCCTACAAAACTCTTGGGTCAGCTATTGGCAGCATCACCTATTATCATCTGACGATTTGTTACAAAATGTATACATTTAAAATAACGCCCTATTCATAAATCCAAAGACAATTGGGATTCACAAACATCCATGGCCATATGTTCTTATTTAAAGAGTAGAGTGATCCTCCTACTAGTAAGTCAATCAGTCATGACTAATGTGATTAACAGCACTGGAGTAAGACTCCTTGGGAATAATTTCATATAATTAAGGTCTGTTCACACTGCCCCAGAACTGAATGTCAGCAATAACAATTTATGATAGGCTAAGCATTTCTATCATAATTATTGTTGGACCTACTATACATATGGTGATTACTATTCTGCTGAAAGCCAAAATATATACAACTATGCAACATATGGCATATAAAATTATAGTTATTGTTTAATTGTTGCTACAAGGAATGTGGTGCCACTCCTACAAAATCATTTAAACCAGATTTTAACACTTAGTGGTTAAAGCCATAGTGAGCATTAGTGGGCCCTAGTCATTAGTTTAAGTATGATGCATTTGTTGGTGTGCATATATCCTGTGTGTTTTCTGATATATGCTGGTGGTGTACGGTCATTTAAGAGCCTGTGTGAAGATCTGCTCAGACTATGTGTGCATGTGAGTTTTTATGAGCTGTAATGCCTGGTTTTACAAGGTGTTCAGAAAGCTGGTATGGGGAAAGGACAGACAGTAAACAGACTACATGGCAAGGTCCCTCACTCACATTCGTGAGGAGCATTTCATATTGCTGTGGAGGCGCTTGGGCAACCAATTGGATTTGTTATATAGATTAAAAATGCAAAAGACTCTCTTAAGTACAGGAGCATTGTCACGTTCCCCCGAGTTTCCCCTAAGGACACATGACCGTAGGTGGGCTTCCATGTCTTTGGATTGTCTTTATTAGAACCAAACTGTAACAGAAAAGGTCCGTGGGCCAAAACTCAAGAATTCTCAAATAAAGTGCAAAACTGTAACTGAAATCAACTCTTCTACTACAGAGCAACAGTGGCATAAGGAGACACACTACACGGGACATTGGCGACGGTTAACCCACAACTAAGGTTCACATAAACACAACTTAAATAGTCTCTCCAATAAACCCTGAGTACCCCCTACAGCTGATACCTATCATAGATGGGGTACTCAGGGTGTCAAGATAAAAGACACACAGCACCCAAGCAAAACACACAGCACATAATCAATAAACACAAAACCCAAGGACGCCCTCTAGCGGCCGTCCCTGCACACAACAAGCATATAACATTTTTGTACTGAATGCGTTTTTGAGGAAAATCAGTCCTTAGACCTTGGGTTCTGTTGAAAAGACATCTCGAACATTACTGCATTTATTGCATATTACTGCATATAGTCCACACGATGTGATCTAATACTCTTAAAAGCAAATTGTTCTAGGTTCTAGGTTAAAGTTCTGGGTTGTGATTCAGTTTTTCATAACAAAAGCGTAACTAGTCATGTGGCATAAGAAATTGATAAACTGGGTTTAGACTTTGTAAATGTCTACTCTGACTAAAAGTAGGCTGCACTTAAAGAGAAATTCTGCTTTATTCGTGAGTACAGCAGTCTGACATAATGATTGTTTACTGTTGGACTACAGGGACATCTTAAGCACATGCATGTCACTCTGCACCACTACACATGATAATCTAAGAGCAGACATGTGGTTTGTACTGTATTGGTCAAATCTGTGCAGAGAAGAAATTCTTCACTGGCCTTTTTACATGCAAAAGCACACACACCCCCTCAGTCAGGCATCCACTCAACACCTGCAAAACGCATACAGATTACAGAGTTAAAATCTGCTGGCAGATTTTACAAGCAGCGAGGAGCTTCTAAATCCCAGCATGTGTATGTGTTTGCACTTTCTGTCTTTCTCTCTTTCTCTTAATTATTCTTTTTTTATTATCCACATTTTTTGTGTAAGTATTACATGCCAACATGTTTAGAAAAGTGCTAGAATGAAAATCTTTAGAAAAAACAGTAATTCAACATATAGGGAAGGGAAAAACAGGCGACCCACTTTCACGTTTATAGTTAAGTATACCCTAGTTTTGCTTTCAGCACATCTGATTTTAACAGCCATTGTTTAGTGCATCATTTTGCAGTTTTTTGCATAACTTTTGTTTTGGTGCATTCTCAAATAAGAGCATAATCTCCCTGTGCTCTTGCAATTATGCAAAATGGTTTGGTGCCAAAGCCACATGTAGTATCGTTTTGTTATGGATTGCGTAGATTCTCATCAATATACAATCAGCTGTTACAGTGGTTGTGGTGGTGGTATATACACTTTTAGGTTTATGACAGGGTGAAGTCTCTCTATCTTGCTCTCTTTCTCTCTCTATCTCTTCCCCCTCCTCTCTCTCTCTCGCTCTCTCTCTCTCTCTCTCTCTCTCTCTCTCTGTGTTTCCTGGCACTGCACCATGATAATACAAATGTTTCTGGACAACACCAGAAAAAAACGTTGCTCTTTTTTCCAGATAGTTGGATCCCAGTGCAGCATTGCAGACTTTGTTGTTTTTTTTTCTCCTTCAGTTATGTAATTGGTATCTGCTTTTTCCATACCAGATGTGCACAGTGCTTTGCTGTGACACGAAACTGAAGAAGCATAGGGGAACAAAAATAGCCAAGAAATTCACCCCATCGGTGGGGATACTCTACTACTCCACATGCCAAAGCCCCCCCACCCTGCGTTGGCCTGGCAGCATCTTTTCCAGCCCATGCTCTAACTGTAACCAAAATAAAAGTAACAATCTAAGGGTTTCCTGCCTTAAGTGATCTGAGCTTCAGGACACAGGGTGATTTCTGCCAGCACTTCTGTTCTGTATATGTGCCAAGGCTCCTACTGCCACCCCAAACAATTGGAGGACAGGTTTTATCACTTAGAGCCTGTAGGTTTTTGGTATTGACTCAGCTTTGAAGTGGATCCAGACACTGACATCATCTCTGGGAACAAAGCCCTGGGAAAACTCCTCCAGCTTTCGCCAGGAGTTGCTAGTCATCTGTGACCTTAGGTAAACCATTTGACCTTTAACCTCACGGCAGACTATAAATTTTGAACTCTGACATCTGGTGACTCAAACATGCCTACTCATCACAAACTGAACAAAGAAATCAGGAATTTCATCTCACATTCGCACCATGTAAAACCCAGCAAAAAGCTATTTTCACTTTTCTAAGCTCATGCATAATATTGTTTTATTGGACAAGCAGGATTATCGCACCAATATTAACATCTGGGCTGGCATGTTTTCTCCATTTGTGTGACCTCCAGTGGCTTGGTCAGAAGTCAACTTCTTTCTCATTGGTATATCGTCATTGTTCGGAGTCTAGAGGAGGAGCACATCTGTTAGTCCATATACACTTCTGTGTGCATGTGAACAAATGCCTTTGTTCCGCAGAACTCTGATTTAACACTGAAACCATCTAGCCAGTGCAGCTGCTTGTCTTCATCTGCTCGGTCTTGTCTCACCCGCTGCTGTCCACTCAAGCTGATCCAGGATGAGTCTGTCCTCCTCCCAAAACTACAGCTGAAAGATGCTTGCCAAGAAGACAAACACACTAAGGCAGATGGTGCTGAAATGTGGATGTGCAGTTCAGAGTTGAAGTGGAATTCATTTTAACAATGTGTATACTAGACTAGTGCTTACAGTATGTCATAGACGATGAGCTCTCTCCAAAACTGACGCTTCTGGGTTTTTTTTTTTTACATGTTTAAAATGCAGAAGGGAACCTTCAAAGTCTAGTGATGTTTGGGAAGTACAAAAATGTATGCATGTACTTTTTAGTTCATTTTTATTTAATAGAAACATGCTTGCATTCAAACTCAAACTAACTAGGTAGGTGGATATCCAGCTATATGTAGCTCTTTCTTTGATTAGACTGAAGTCCTAACCTGTCAAAATAACCATCTACATAATTAGGTAGTGACAGAAGAATCAACCAGTCACTAGATACTCCATTGACTGTCAACTTCAGTCATATGGTAAACAGAGGTTGTATACCAGAACACATTACTGAAGGAATAACTCTGGAAATGCTACATATACAGTAACCTCCCACTTTCACACAGATCAGCAGTTGCAGTTTCAGTCCATCACAGATTTTCGAACCTCCTGCCTCTGAGTACAACTGACTATGACTGCTGTACTCAGAGGCGAGAGGTTTGAAAGTAGCCAAATAAATGTTATTTATTTCTCTTTGCTGCTGCCATGTGACACTCAATCCAGAATGTCCTCCATGGAACGTCTTAGGTGTTCTCATGTTTTTCATTTTTATCTTTAATAACTGTATTTTTATTACTGTAAATTCAATAAATGTATTACTGTATTTACCTGCTTATACCAAGAAAACAACAGCGCATACCAAAGAATAGCCCGTGCATTAATTACAGTGCAGTCTATACTGCAATATACTGTACTGTAATATCGGTATTTTACATTCTAGCGCTTCAGGAGTTCAGTGTAAGCTGTACCATACTAACTCAGGTTTACCTTTACATTTGCTTTAAGGCTAATTAGTTTTAAATGAAATTAACATGTTTTGGGAGCATATTTAGGGTTTACACTATAAAAAAAAAGGCATTAGGCATTTTTTTAACCACACCACAACAACATGGTTTTTCACTATACACAGGTGCGCTGTATATGTAAGTATACTTATATTTCTGTCACAGGCTTCAAATACAAAAACTGAACGGCTTACCATTGTTATATAATGAAAGCAAAATTTTACTAGAATCCCATAGGGACAGTAGCAGAAATTGTCCATTGTCTTAGAGGTCTTACTCTAATAGTCACAGTTGTCACTCATTGCATCTTACCATTAGTTTAAACAAATGTTAAACAAATTATTCAAATATTTCTTTCTGATCTTCTATTCCTTTGCTGTACTTTTTTCTCCATTTCTCTCATCAACTTGTCTATGTTGTGCTTTTTAGGATGTGTTTTGTCTGGAAATATGCTAATCTGAGTTTGATAATGGAATATTTTAATGGCCCCTTTCTTATAGGTTGTTTATGCAGTACCTGCTCTTTCATTTTTTTAATATGACTGAACTAATACACCTAACAGAGTAACTGTTTTTTTTTTTAAAGTTTCATGTACTTAAGGTATGAAATGATTGTGTGTTGCATCTCTAAATGACACAAGGTTTAAGCAGTTACCCAGCGTTAAAGGACTGGGAGAAGTGCGTTAGGGCATCTCTCACTTTGGCACAAAGCCAGTATTGAAGTCTCTCAGTGACCTGAGCAAACGAGTAAATCTGAGCAGTGTAGGAAAGAAGCTTGGGACATTACCTTGCCCTGGTCATTGAAGTGTGTTTACTGCGATGCACATTGAGCTGAAAAGTAGCTCTGCTGCGCTGCACTCTTCCCTCTGCTGCAGCTGTCTGCTCTTTGAGAGGCCTGAGCGATTTAGCAGTCATGGAACAGGAAACTCCTCTGGGTTTCTGTGGGCATTGCCTTGGCCATGCCACACACTCTCACACACTTATACTTGCACAGACACATGCTGTGTGTACATCCAAACTTAGATATCTTTGAACACCCCCACAATGCTCTAAATATAACGCTATCTCCATTCCTGAAGCAAACCACAGACATGTGTAGATATCTCCGTCAGCCTGCTATCAGCTTTTTTATATTCTGTTGTGCTGTATGTGCTCTGAAGTCAAAGCATGTCCATTCCATGATCTCCCTGCACATAAGCATGTGAGACAACCTATAACTTTAAAAGGAACTAATATTACTTTCCCAAATGTGATTTTTTTCACTCTTTCCAAACGAAACGTCTCTCCTCACTTGACCTTGGCCTCCGTGTCCCAGTGTTCACCACCCATTGGCAATAGTCTCTCCACAGGGATCCAACGCAAATAAAATGAATTATGCAGCACCGCCTAGACATTTAGTGGAATTTCGGAAATAAAATGAATGTCCACCAGGGACTGTGGCATGGGGAGACCCCTGAATTCAACAGGAAAGAATGTTTAGACAGCTTGCTGGACTCCTAGTAGAAGTTCACCTCTGAAAGTGACCTAAGACTAACTCTGCTTTCCTAAGCATTAAACCAAACCATCATAGAAGAAACCACACAGTTGCTCTCAGATCAGTAACTATCAGTATCAGGTATGTCAGATTTAGTATGAGGAAGCAGCTCTGTTGAATGAACTTTCTTTACTGACTTGCTCAGTTTTCTGTTTTTATCTGCAGAAGCCCCTTCCCTATGTCCCAGTCAAGTTGCTTAACCTTGAACATGTTACCATAACAAGTTTATCGACCATTCATGAGAATGATTACACAAGCTCTGAGACATTAATTGTTTCTCTTTCACCCATGTAATTACTTAGAAACACTTAGGAACTACTTAGAAAGTGAACTGAACACACACAATGTCAGTAGAGGAATGGTTTCTGTAATAGATCCAGACCCGATCAAGATTCAGATTCAACATTGTTTTTTACACCACAAGACAATGAGGGGAAAATTCCTCACATTTTTGCATCTGATACCTTAATTATCCAAATAATAGCATGTCTGTGCGTGTTTCCAGCATTTCTGTTGTATTTGTGGACTATACAGTGGAACACAAATGCTTAATAACAGCCAGCACAAGGCCAGAGGGGGGCCAGAAAACACAGTCATCGTGGAGTATTTCCAGGCACTACATGAAAACATCTCATGATGCCCTGTTCATTTTGTTTTGTCGGAATCTCCAGAAACAAACTGTTTGAATACTTTCCATGTGCTCCTTAATGTGCCCCAACTGTTAAAGTGTGACTAAGGGGAATGAAGTGAAACTGCCGCAAACAAAAAAAAGTCTCCAAAGCTCCTCCTCAGTCACACCAGATAGAAGCATGCTGAAGCTCAAAACAAAGACTCCACAGCAAAACATTCTGTCCAAAAGTGCAGTCTCTGCACATTGGCCTCTACACAGTGAAAAACAGTTTGTTTTTCCACCTACAGCATTTACTTCATGTGGTTATATTTACTGAGTAAAACGAGACAAAGCAAAATAACAGTTCAGGTGAACGAAAGCAATGTTCTTCAACACTTCAAATCAACCTCTGCCCTGTTTACCTTTATTTAACAGTGTAGAATAGTAACAAAACACTTTCTGCATTAATCAGAGAGTGAAAAGAAAAAAGGAAAGTGAAAGGAACAAAGGCAGAGTGGGAGTGAGACAGAGGCAAAGAGATAAAGCCTGTAAGGACTACTGATGCTGACTGTGAGAGAACAAAAGGCAGGACAGAGAGCCTCTTTTAAGGAGAGACTCAGAGATAGCCTCAGCGCCAGACAGTGATTCAGACTCTTACCGTATGGCCAGGCTGAGCCTGGGGGCAGCAGGAAGATGAAGATGAGGAGGCTGATGAAGAGCGGGGAATTGGTAAGGAGCATGCCGCATGGCCGCTGGCTCTGTCTCTGCCTCTGCAGCCGCGTCGCTGAAGGCATGCTGCTCTCTGGAGCGCTGTTTACTTTCTGAGCTCAGCTGGTTTGACATCACCCCTCTCTCTCTCTTTCCCTCCCTCTTACACACACACATACACACACACACACACACACACACACACACACACATACTCTCTCTCTCTTTACATCTTTCTCTCTCTCCCTCCTTCTCTCCCCCACAAACACAGTCACTCTCATCTTTTTCCCTTTAACTCAACACTCTTCTCTTTGTTTGTCTTTCTCTTTTATTGCTTTTTCTTTCATCCCTCTTCTTACATTTAGCTGTATTCCTTTGTTTTTACCCTCTTCCTCTTCCTTTTTCTCTGTCTGTCTGTCTGTCTGTCTGTCTGTCTGCCGCTCTCTCTCTCTGTCTCTTTATATATACTTCTCTCTGTCTCTGTCTCTCTCTCTCGCTCTCTCTTTATGTATACCTCTCTCTGTCTCTGTCTCTCTCTTTTTCTCTCTTTCTCTCTCTCGGCTTCATGTTACAGCATAAGGCATTCTGCTCTTAGGTAGGATGGACCTCCTAAAAAAAAAACCTAAAACCTCTTCTTTTCCTCTGAGCAACGTCACTGCTGTTGAATGAGTCTAGGCTCCATACGCAGACCCCATTTTAACACACTTGGCTTACACACATTCTGCCAAATAGCCTGGAGTATCATATCTTCCTGTTCCTTTCACATAGCTGAGGTAGTTTGACTGAAACCAAATTCAAAACACAGATTAAAAGTAGCTCAGGGCTTCTAATGTGTTGGTGTTCATAACAAATTCACAGATTAGAAGATTGTCCCAACCAGTTCTAATGTAAGTGATTTTTTTCTTTCCAAGGATAAGTCCCTTGCTCACCTCAAAGGATGTCATATGAGTAGAAAGACAATAAACACAGCATTTGGGCATGATGCTAATGAAAAATGCTTGCTTGAGGTCAGCTCCAGTTCCTAGTCTTTGTGTATGTTTAGTATTACACAGCATCTGCAATGGAATGATGGGGAAAAAATCATCAGGCTATGTACTTTCTATCAGGAACCCACTGGAACTACACATCATACAGGATAAGCAGCTCAATTTCAAACAAGTCTTCCAAACACTCCAGAGATCATGTATCAATAAGTTTGTCCAAAAATAACAGGATTTAGCAATGATCCCACCCTTATCCCCATGCTTTCACCTTTCATCGGCTCTACACTGTTTGCTCAGATGCATAAGTGTTTATTATGAGGCGCTGGGCAGCTGACTCTTGCCTTCCTGATGGACTCATCCGTGGCCTACATAGAAGATAAATAAGAGTATCTGGGATACTGTGAAGCTGTAAGCTTGGGCTGAAAGATCAGAATCAGAATTGCCATTTTAATTATAGACTACAAGATTTAAGTGAGGTCATTTAGTCTAATAACAGTGTGCTAAACTGTATATTAATTTGACGGCAGATGCCTAAATTTGGAATTAGATCTGGCCTTAGATCCCCTCCTCAAACATACGCACTGGCCCTCCTGCACCAGAATTGGGCCCCCCTGAGCTAGACCAATCAGAAACAACTGAACACCTACATAATACAACCATGCGCATCTAGTACATTACATTAAGCAATAAATCTCAGTTTAATCTGAAGTCACAATATTTTTCATAATATAGAATACAAATCGTAATTATAAACTTTTATATCCACTGTTTCTATTTTAGACAAGGGACTTTAAAGAATGTTGCAAATATGTCATTTAACTATGAGTAGATACAGCTGTCACGGAAGACGGGGGGAACCTGCTTCCGTGATTTACCTCTTGGAACATAGGCAGGCATCCATGAACTCAGGCTCTTTATTTAAACAAGAACGTGAACGTGACTATAAACATGAAAAGCGAGGCGTGTGAGGCGATGGACTGATAATGAGGTCCCACAACACTGAACTTAAATACACAACATAATCAATGAACTAAACACAACACAGGTGAAAACGTGAAACCAGACACAACATGCTCAAAACCCCAAAACAAACATCCCAAAACCAAAATCAAAACAGTGGCCCCTACTGGCCACTGGCTGAGCCATGACAGTACCCCTCCTCTAAGCCGCAACCTTGGGGCGGCCAGGCCCCAAAAACAGAAACAGAAAACATCCAAAAAAAACAAGCGGGAGGGAGGGAGGGCGGGGGACGGCGGTGGCCCACAGTCCTGGGCCGAGCTGGCTCCCCTCCAGCCCGGACGACGCGGGTGCAAACCCCTGGACACTGTCCTGATCTAGAGGTCCGGGTCCCTCACTGAGAAACCCCTCAGTGTCAGTGCCGGTCATCCCACCACCAGGGAGGCCTTCGGCCGGCAGGGTGCTCTTAGTCCCAAAGTCCGGGCTTTGTCTCCCCAGCCCTTTTGAACACCCTGCCATGAGCCTCCCCGCAGGCTCTCCGCTGCAGTCCGGCATGTAGGCCCCTCCGCGGGCCTCGTCCTGGCTCTCCCCAAGCCCTGCAGCGCCCTCCGGCATGTAGGGCTCTCTGCGGGCCTCGTCCTGGCGCTCCTCGCGCCCTGCGCCGCAGTCCGGCCTGTAGGCCCCTCCGTGGGCCTCCTCCAGGCTCTCCCTGAGCCCTGCAGCACGCTCCGGCATGTAGGCCTCTCCACGGGCCTTGTCCTGGCGCTCCTCGCGCCCTGTGCCGCAGTGCTGTTAGCGGCCCCACTAGCTGTATCCCCAACCCCTGAAACCCCACCCCCACTCTCCCAGACCCCAGTACGCCCCCCCAAAAAATACATGGGGAGGCGATGGTCCACCATCCCCAGCCTCCCCTAGCCTATCTACCAGGCCACTGGCGGTGGCTAACCCCCCCCAGAAACCCAACTAACCAGGCTAGCCCTGGTGCTACATGGCCTAGAGGGGCTTCCGCACTAGCAGGAGATACACATGAACCAGGTAGTGGAATAAGCGGCTCCTCTAACTTCTCACTTCTAAAGGGCCCAAGAGGGCCTGCTGTCCCCTATTGTCTTCGATCTCCCCCTTTAAGCTAGCCACTATGCTAACCGTGCTATCCTGAACTAGCCTGTTAGCTGGGGGGTTTTGCCGAGGTGCTGGCATGGGTGGCTGCCCCGGGAAGGGTAGCTGGTCCTGTCTGGGTCTGGGGGGAGGGTGACGAAGACGGGGCGCTGGTACGGGACACAGTCTACTCCCTTTCTCTGAGTCCGCTTCTCCATCTTTCACCTCTTTGGGCATGCTCTCTGACCTCTCCAGGCCGATCGCGCGCTCTGGCAGCTCCGTGCCAGTCTCATACTCTGGCAGCTCCGTGCTGGTCTCGTGCTCCGGCTTTGGGAGCTCCTTCAGCCCCGCCCTCGCAGGCTGGGAGTGAGGCTCGTGGAACCCACTGAGGGTGAGCTGGAGCGGTGAAGAGTCAGAGGAAGCTCCAGGCTTCTCAGGCAGCTGGGGACCGGGTGGACGACGGATCCTACGTAGACACCCATGTCTCCATCTACGCCGAACCGTCTCGCTTGTAGGCGAGTCTGTAAGGGAGCTCATCCGCGATCAAGTCGAAGATGTGGGGATCCACAAAGCGCTCCGGACCCAGGATCGGGGATCCGTCGATCCACCCGTACCACAGGGAGCACTGGTCCTCATCACTGTCGTCCGACTCTCCACCGTTCAACAACTCACGGATCGTCCACTGGCTGTGTCCCGCTTACCTCACTCCAACTTACCGCTGTCTGCAGGGCTGCAGACCCCACCCCTAGGACTAGGTAGTTTGGGGTCGTAGCCCCATGTGCCTCTTTGATGATGATCGGTCCATCTGTCACGGAAGACGGGGTAACCCGCTTCCGTGATTTACCTCTTGGAACATAGGCAGGCAGGCAGGCATCCATGAACTTAGACTCTTTATTTAAACAGAAACGTGAACATGAACAGGAAACAAAACCTGGCTCAAGGGCCGCTACAGACATGACTATAAACATGAAAAGCGAGGCGTGTGAGGCGATGGACCGATAACGAGGTCCCACAACACTGAACTTAAATACACAACATAATCAATGAACTAAACACAACACAGTGAAAATGTCAAACCAGACACAACATGCTCAAAACCCCAAAATAAAATTCCCAAATCCAAAATCGAAACAGTGGCCCCTACTGGCCACTGGGCGAGCCGTGACAACAGCACACAATTCAGACTCAGTCTCATATTAGACTACTACACTGTTTACACTACAGTTCCAGTTTACACTGAGTTCCAGTTTAACCCCTTTAATTCCCGAGCTTATTAAATCCAATAACGTATTATTTAGTGATTTTAGTGACAGAATTTACTTCCATGTAAACATTCAGCCTATGATAACTGCGTGACCTTTCGCCTGCATGCAAAGTAAGGATTCAAAATTAATAACAGTGTACATGTTTTGACAAAAATATGTGAATTCTTGTCTACAGTTTTTCATTAGGTTGAATAGGAGTTTTCATTTGAAAAATGTGAACACGCTCACATTCCTTAAAGCTTCCTACCACAGTCGTTACCAAAGAATGCTTATGTGGGTTTAGCTTGCATAGGCCGATTACATTGTTTGGCTGAGCATCAGTGAAAACTTGTGTCCTTTTCAAGACACATTAGTTATCCTGACCGACACTTTTACTATGACTTTCCAGAATCATTGAACATAAAAAGCACAGTCCATTGCCAACTCTTACCTTATTGTGGAAGCCAAGACCACTGCACCTCAGCTTTGCAGGTAATGCAAATATTTATCTTAATCTCATGGACGGATCACTGCAGCTATGAGCATTAAAGGGCACTGTCCTGACAAAGTGTTTGTAGCATAATCCATCATACAATTCTTAATCTGAACCAACATGTTCCAGTTCATAAATCATGTTTTCTAATTTGCATATAGTATTTCCCAACAGTGCATCCTCACCTGAGGTAGCTTGTGCCTATTCGCTGTTGCTGCCTAAACAAGAAGGCAGACAGAATAAGTAAATAACGCAATAAACAGTCGTCACTGTATAAACAAAGGAAGTCGCTCAGTAGGATACTGCAGCCTGAGCTTGGAATTAAAAAAGAGAGGAAAGCAATAGGTATTCAGTATTATGCTTCAATTTATTCAAAGCATAACACACTTTTAATTCTTCTGCCAATTATTTTTTAATACTTTTTATTTTTTCACTTTTAAGGTGAATATGAATTAATACAATAACCTAATAAATGCATCAAATATCAGATATGGAGTCATATTGTGTTTAGTTTGCAGTCCACTGTCCTGGCTAATTAAGGGTTGATGTAGACATGTATAAGCTTCTTACACGTTGCTTACATCTGTCCTCCCTTGAAGTAAGAAGATAAAAGACTGAACACTGAAGTGTAAAGACATGCTACTTTCCCTGGCACTTTGATGCGCAGTCTGTTAACTGCAAATCGCGATTTAAGCAATGTGAGAAGTTCTATTCTGGGAATCTAATTCTGACCATTATAAACTAGTTATAAGAAAGAATCCTATATAATGGTGCATTATGACCTGCTGGCCTAGTCTAATCCTTTGATCTGACTTGTGCATCTGAAGATGTGTTCCATAAGCATCTTGCAAATCTTGTGAAAGAATGTGGTGAAAAATAATCTCTCTGAGTGGGCACTCCTGGGACAAGAGAATCAGTTTATTCTTGACGGCAAACACTTATGGGCCTATGATGACATAATATTGACTACACAAGTACCAGGGTTTCCCTCAAAGTTTATGTAAGTGGAAGCATGTGGTTTTGATATAAAAATATTGAATCAGAATGGACACTCCTATTCGTGGAAGTCAGAGTGGGGTATTCATAGAACCATTAAATAAAACTTCACCAAGTGAACAACATCTACTTCTATGCCAGAACACGTTTTCATGTCAAACACTGCTCTGCTGAGCAGCATTTTACTAATTATAGTTGGATCAGTTAGCGTTAGAGTAAGATATGTACATGTACTGTACAAAGACATGTAAACACTGTAGATGTTTTAGAAGCTACATAGGCTTACAAATCATCCATAGTCTTGTAATCCTAGAAAAATATTAGGGTATTATGAGGATGTTTGACACACCCATCAGAATACCAACGACATTATTTTAAAGTTGTGTGTACTGTATTTACAGCAGTTCCTGCTGTGCTGGTACTGAGTATGTGCATTACCTGGTGCATGCTTGTACATGTATTTCAGGGTCACTAACTCATTTTAAGTGATCTGTCTGGGCCTTCAAAATCCTTACATTCAGACTATGTTTAGGACAGAAGCCCTGAAGGTATGCAACCACTCTCTAGTCTATAGACCAGTTCCACACGCAATAACTGTTTGTAACCTGAAGAATCAAGTTGATATGCCAATTACTTTGTTTACATTTCTGCTATTTCTGAGTCATGAAACCAAAGCTCTGCATATACAACCATATACGGACGCAAAGTGAGTATGAAAGCTTTTAAAAAAGATTATGTTTAAAACAGTCTTCTAAAAGCTAAAAGAAAGCAACCTATGACATCTGTACACCAGGAAACATAGATGTTATATACTTCAGTGCCTGTACTCAACTTCGATTTCTAGTTTGGTCACATTTTCAGTTCTAATCTGCTTCTTTCTCTGGTATTTTGACAGGGTTAATAGTAGCACCAGTTCAACTCAAGAGACATTGCGAATGAACCATAACAACTAAAATTCTGTGACGGGTAGACTAAGGGGAAAAAAAATTAAACATTGCAGTCCAATATGTGAGACCATCAAGTTTTATCCTATAGACATGGTGACTTCAGCTGTTTTAGATGTATTTCATCCATATTGCCCATCCAGATCACTCCTGCTGTGATAATGGTTCCCTGGAAAGATAAGACTTGAAAGTCGCATTACATAGATGGCAATCAGACCAACAGACCTCCATATGGAGGAGATTGCTGCACTTTATAACCACATTATGGCAAACATTACAGAATGTAATTCACATTACAGGGTGTATCATGATAAATGTAGAGCAGCAGTCCTTGAATCATCTGAAGTACTTAGCTATATCACCCCTATCTAATGCAACCTTGCACACTTTGTCAGCATCATCCAAATATGATTTGTGTTGCACTGCTTGGATGAAATAGGTGATGTTCCATTGATTTAACTCTGTGGGACCTTGGGAACTCATGGTTTACCTTTGGATAAGGACGTAGACATACTGGCAAGCATCTGGAATCTTTTTGGAACAGCGGTGAAATGAGGCAATGGCTAGAAGAGGACTTAAGGATAACTTCACAGAGCAGTTCTGGTTTCAGCGCAGGCATTTGCACCCACCCCCAAAGACTTACTGAACAACTGGTGTTAATTCAACTCTTCATTCAATGTTCAACCGCAGAAGTATTTTTGTTCATAAGCCTATCGTGAGCAATTGCATTTTTAAATAGATGTGACTAAACTGTCCCAAAGTGAAGTAACTATGGCCCTTTTAGCTAACATCTTAACTACACAATTTGCCCCTACCTTAAAGTAGGCCAGACAAGTTTGCGTCTTTAGTTTTAGTCTTTTTTTAAGGTTATGAGCCTAGTATATGATTTTGGGTGGCATAACCTGGTACATTTTAGCTACATTATTCACATCACTCATGCATGGCATGAGAGGGCAATTCAGTAGGGCAGTGCCCCAACAACCAATTATCACGCCCCACTAAGCACACAGTTTCATACCTGCTTCTATACTGGCATGGGACAAACACACACAAGTCTCACATCATTAACCATATCAGTATGTGGTTAAAACTGAAGCACTGCAAAGACTGAGAGATGGTGCCCACTGGCCTACAAAGGAAAAGAAAATTATCCTGTCAGAGTGATTATTTCCTGCCCAGATATTTAGTGTAATTGTCTAACATCTTGAACAGATTTTTAGCACTGCTTTCAGAATGGAGATAATGAAGAGTCCAGCAACTTCAGGCCTAACCTGTAGGGCTAAGTGTGCCTGTTAGTGTTAAAATTGCATTGATATTGGGTTTTTAATTCAGGCCGTTAAAATCAGGTACCCCAAGGCCAGCTGCAAAAGGCTGGTCCAGATTGGAGCCTCTCCAGCCTTATAGGCTCTGGCGAATGCCCACTGAGGGAAACTGTCGGTCAGATAATGGAAAGCACAGAGGCGGAACCAGACAGAGAGGAAAAGCCCACAGTGCAGTCGGCTGCTTCAAGATTTTCCATCCAACACATCAAGCACCACACACACATAAGCATGCAATTCATGAACACTTTCTGCACGCAAAAGCACACAATACACAACAAATGACACGCCTTAATAAGTCATACAAATCCTGAAGCAATGCCTCCAAATGCCTTGACCACTTTGCCAATAGGCCGGTTCCAGCTTGAACAAAATCACTCTGAAGGCTTTAGTCTTTTCTCAGTCACTGTTTTTTGTGTATGTGCCTGTATGTGTGTGTGTGTGTGTGTGTGTGTGTGTGTGTGTGTGTGTGTGTGTGTGTGTGTGTGTGTGTGTGTGTGT
>JBBPCW010000127.1:6544929-6555110 GCA_037974425.1 Phenacogrammus interruptus
GAGAACATGGTTGTTGTTCAATAATAAAATTATTCCTCAAAAATACAACTTGCCTAATAATTCTGCACTCCCTGTAGGTGATCTCGCTGCACCTTATTGTCAGTGCTGGCACTCCGCCCATTTTCTTTTCCTCCCTCTTTCCTTTCAGAAACCCGTCTTTCTCTCTTCCTCTCCCACTCTCTCTTATTGACAGAGTTGTTGGCACAGGCCGGTATTGTTCTTCCCTCTTTGGCCTAATTGATGCAGTGACAACGGTCGCTACAAAACCAAGTTCTATTCAACCTCAGCTCAGCTAAAGTAAGGGCCTGCTGAGACACCCACACAGGCCTTTTCTCTCTGGGCAATTAAGATAAGACACGGCAGGAGAGGAGGGCACACAGACATGCCCCTCACACTATTCTATCGCTGCACTGCCACAGGACTATTCCCTGATGGGGAGTATGAAAGAACACACACCAGAATGAGTTTGAACTCACCGATTGAATCACACAAGGACTTTTTGAAAGACCCCTTGCTGAGTATGGGGCTGGATGACATTGCTCTCTGACTTATATTTCTGTGCTGAATGCAATGCCTCAAACATACAGCCTTTTTTCTGTTGTTAGAACTCCAGCCATCAGTCTGTTGTTGTTTTGCTATTGCATTCCATCAGGATGACGTTGTGTTATGCGGCCATGGCTTTTCTGTACCATTATTATTCAATCAGCCCACACGTGTTTATTCAGTCAGATAAAAGCTCATTTGCACACAGTAACACAGACCAGTCAATAACACCGTGTGACGTCATGCATATTCATGAGCAGACACTTAGTACAAGCAGGCCTGAGGAGTGTAATGGTGCACCAGGCCCTCTGGGATACTGGAGGACCAAGTGTGTTTATCCTGCTGGAAAATGTGAACATGGGGTGGGGGAAGAGAACGGCAAAGAAAGAGTGAATGCTTTGCGAGAGGGTTGAGGAAGAGTGATTGTGCGTCAGGGAGAATGTGAGATAGAAAATCGAGAAGGGTGGGGGTGAGGGAAAGGGAGAGAGAGATGAAAAAAAAACTACAGAATGCAAACGAAGTGAACAGAAGGGAGGCAGAGAGAGAAGAAAAGAAAAGGGCATTGATGGAGATAGAGGATTATGTAGAGAGGCAAAAGCTCAGGGAGCAGGAGATTAAAGGGCCTTTCTACAGTCAAGGTGTGGAGGGGAGCGAGAAAGAGAGCTAAATACACAAAGAGAGTGAGTGAGTGAGAGAGGGAAAGATGATGACACAGAAGGAGGGAAGAGTAGAGTGGGTGAGAGAAGCAGGCAGATGGAGAGAGAGCGTGAGGCCTGAAGCAGTATTAGGGTGTTTTTGAGGGTATACCCTGGGGCTTCAGAGCTGCCAGACAGGATTAAGGCCCTCCATGCAGGGCACATCTAAACAGCGTTAATTACTGAGCACGGATCAGCCCAGCTTCAGCCTTCTGCTAACCAGAGCACCCGGAGAGATTGCCTAGGACATCATCCCTCACACTCAGGCCTGCCAGAGCCCAGTGATAGGCTCAGGGTCTGACCTGAAACCAGTTTTGAGATGCTACTTATTACGACTGATGTTAAGAAACCTAAGGATGCAGGTACCTTAGCAGTTTGCACTAAATAGACAGACATACATTTAATTTTTCATCTCAGCATATGTCCCTTAAAGCAGTGGTTTGATCAAAAATCGTATAGTTGGTGTCTCACGTTTGCTGTTTTAGTTTTCCACTGGAGCTGTAAGGCTACTGTAGCTGAGAAGTGAAGAAAACCTGTAGCAACCTGTCAGCACTCTACAGACTGCATGCGTAATTTATCACACATTCGCATCAGGCTGTGTTGAGTCTCTGTGTAATCTCAAACAGACCCGCATTTGTGGGTTCTGCCTCTACATGACATGGCCCTATCTGTAAAAGAAAAACGAGATGGCGGTTTACAATATGAATGATACAGTTGGCCAGTGTGATGTTATTTATGTCACATTATGCTTTTCTGGATATTGTCACTACTTTAAGTACACTGACCAACTGCATGTTTATTGTATTTTTATATAATGATATTTTTGCCCATACCTAGTTGATAGCACTTTTTTGTAAGGCAGCATTTTCTATTTTCAAATAAATGTTTTTAAAACTTGTGATGATTCACAAGCTAATATATAGGATGTGTATAAACCTCCATTGGTTGTTAGCTACATTAGCGTTGCAGCTCCAGTCCAGAATTCAGACACCTTGACTGATAGATAAATTATGTAAATTTGCATAGAAGATCTCTAAATATTCTTAGTTTTGACTTTTTTAAAATGATCTATTATCTGTTTAAGGTTGTCTCAAATTATTCCAGATCTAACTATAGAATATATTCTTTATTCATTTCAGTTATAGACTATATTCATTCTATTTGGGTAATGTGTGTCCTGTAGCTCGTACAATGTATAATGCACAATTAAATAGATATTACAGAGTGCAGTGGTTCGGTTATTACACAGTTCACAGTCCAGTCCAGTGTAGGTGCCCTAAAAGCTCACACAGTGTAGATTAGGGACAAAACACAATACACAGGCTTAAGATACATGCGTAATACACAGTAGCAAAAATAATAGCAAAGTAGTCCATGAAGCATTATTGAGTCCAGTGTGTGTGGTTGATGTGTATGAAAAGAGAAAGTGCGAGAAGAGCCATTTCCTATTGACTCTTAGTTCGTTGCCACTAGCTAAGGTGTAACCTGATGGCTGAGGGACACAGAATCTCCTGAACTGTTCAGTCCTGCAGCACAGTGAGGCGAGTTGCCTGCTGCAACCTGCCAGGATTCCATGGAGAGGATGATTGTTATTGTCCAGGATGATCTGCACATTGCTCAGTGTGCATCACTCCACCTCGGTCCCCAGTGAGTCCAATGTCCTGCCAGGCGCTGAGCCAGCCTTTTTCACCATCTTGTCCTGTGTCCTTGTTTTTGCTGTCCTCCCAGCAAACCACTGCATAAAAAGGGGCACTTGCCATGGCTGACAGTAAGAACATGCATAATTTTACTGCAGACCTCATATGCCAAAAAGCCAACTCTGCCTCTTTCAGTAGAGGACAAACAATAGACTAAAAGTACCTGAATATTTACAGTGGACAATATATAGTATATGTCCAAATTGGGCAAATGGCCATGTGTTTTAAGTGAATGTGAGGTATGTCCTGGTTGAGGACCCTTCTGACCTACGGATAAAAGCTCTCAGTCCTTACCATGTGGCTGTGGTTGTCTGAGTTTAGCGGGCAGAACAGATAATTGCTAGGTTGGGAAGAGTCCTTAGTGATCCGAATTGATTCGAAGTCACGTTTTTCCAGTTGCTGAAGACCTTTATCCGGCCCCTGTACTCCCCTACCTGTCCATTCCTGATACACATCTTAATAGCCCTATCATCTGAGTATTTCTGGATGTAGGAGACTCAAAGTTATAGATCCATATATAAGTTTACTGCTGTTCCAGAGACACAGTTCCTCTGCCTGACGAACTGTGGTCTTTCTGTAGGTAATCTGTGATGTGGGAAACAAATGTATGGGCTTAGATGGTTGGAAATGGACTTGAAAAATCAAAGACATACCCCCTGGTTTATCCAAGTGAGATTAGACCCAGTGGAGCAAGCAGAGGACAGCATCGTCCACTCATGTGTTTTTTTGTATTCAAACTGCAGGGGTTCACTGGGTGTTTGATTCTCCACTTTAGGTTCATCAGTTAGACATGATGATTCCCACAGAACCAGGGCCCTCCCCATCTGTAGACTTCTGGTGAGGCTCACACAGTTGGGCAGCACAGTCCTTAAGTAGTCTTGAATTTGTGCAGTCTGGGCCATCTGCCTTCCCAAGGCACAGGCTCCCCAGCTCCATCTTCACATTATCTGCTGTGAAGGACAGGGGAGGGGTCCAGGTGTGAGGGAGATGTAGCTGCACGGAAGTGTGTGCAGACTCGTGGAGGGCATAGAGGAAGATACAGGGAGGGGCTGAAGCTACTGCAAAGACAGGAAAGCTACTGCAAAAACAGGAAACTAGAACTGAAGTGATGGGAGAAGGAACAGGTGGCTTTATACAGCCTGGGGCATGACAGACATTGCCCAATGTTGTCTGCTTATTCTTATTTTTGTAACCATTCCCCTCCACATCTCTCTGGTTTGTTGTGCTACAGATCACTCTTTATGTTTCTTCTGTAATCCTCCTTAGCTTGCTTTTATCTCCACTTCAGGTCATGCTGCACATGCTATCTCCATCCTAAAAGCCTACCAGCCTACCATTGCTGGTATAACAATGTTCCAACAAAGGTTGATGTAGCCAGTGGTGTAGTCAGCCATTCTGTCAGTATCTGTGTCCATAGTGTTCCCCTGTAACTCCAGCAGTACAATCCAGTCCATCACTCAAAATAGTACCTTAGATACTCGCTGCCCTCTGGTGAACATTTCCTGAATGAGCTTGTGGTTGCAACCTGTTTCAGTTCTTAGAGTCTGTAGTAAGACAGGGGAAACAGCAGATTAAGATCTTGCCTGCCAAGTGGTGGTAGAGCTACAGCACTGTAAGCTTCCTTGACGTTAGCATACAACCGATCAAGTGTCTTATCTTAGCTGTTAGAATAGTCAGCAAACTGTAAAGCCAGCCAGGTCACGTGACTGTGTCATTATTGAAATCCCCCAATATTGTGAATACCAGTGTTACATGCCAGTGCAGCTGCTGTCAGCTGTGGAATGTTTACATTAATGGTGAAGGGACTTCCTCAGTGCATAATAAGGTCTTAGATCAAATTGTGCCAAAAGTTCAGTATCCTGTCAGAGGATCTTCTCCCTCACTGTAATGTGTCCAGGGTTACCCATCTATTGTTAGCAAATTACATAAGTCCCCCACTTTTTTTCTTTCCACTTGCTCTTGCATCTCTGTCAATAGAGAAGTTGCATAGATCCACAATGGAGTCAGAGATGGTGTCTAACCAGGTCTTAGTAAAAGAGCTGAACAGGAAGGATATCATGATTGTAACTGCTGTTAATGTAAGAATTCTATTTTGTATTATTACATGTTACACATACCTTTTACCAATGTCCAACAAAATAGTCCCACACAGTGAAAAAGTGCAGTTAATTTTGAGAAACCTTTTAGAGGTAATTCTCTAAAGATAAGTCTTTTGAACATTCGTCTTTTTAACTTTTTTTTTTTTAGAAATAATTCTAGCAGCAGATTTAAGCAGCTTGTTGGGTCCTTGCATGTGTGGAAATATATCTAATAATCTCAATACGTAGATAATCTGCACATTCTTAATACTGCGTGTGTTGTAGACTATGTTTAGATAACAAGCCATACTACAAGATTCAGATCGGAACGTATTACACTGACGGTTCACATTTCTGTGTCTTGACGTGAACAAATCTGTGCTCTGAAATGACTCATGCACAGATCAGTAACAGTAACATGACATGAATGATCCTCATGCGCCATGACTACAACAACAAAGAATGGATCGGCACAGAAATTCACCACAGGGATCATCAGCTCTGATCAGCCCTTTGATGTTCATGATTAGGAGAGAAAGGAAACTGTATGCTTTAATGCTGCTGTAGCTTTTGCTAACTTACTGCTTATAAACTGCAGACATGGGCATAGAAACATTATTATGTGCATATGCAGTAGTAAAACATATGAATTCCAATCGGAACATTTTGATTGGCATGGTCACAACATATCTGACCTAGGAACACATATGAAAGTAGATCAGATCTCTTTTGGAAGGATCAGCTCTGGGTCGCAGACTGAAAAGTGGTATTTGTGCCACTTCAGTCTGCTAATGAGAACATAGCCATGAAAATACACACATATGCCCATGTATAGTTGGAAAGGCTCCTATGTGCTGTCTCAGAAATGTGATCCCATGTCTTTGCACATACAGACACATTCCCGTGTGTTTGTGTGTGTAGCTAAGGCCCTGTGCTCCATTCATTTCCCTGTAGCAGTCTCTCCAGCACTTTGTTCTCCAGGAAATCTTGTAAGCTGCTTGAAATGGTAATGCTGCTGTGCTCCTCCGCGGCTTTTATTTTTATCCTCTTTTTCTTTTCTTTTTTTTTTATTTCTCCCTCCATCCATGTTTCTCTCATTCCCTCCCGGCCAACCCAGCACTGATGTGTCTCTGTTGGCGGAAAGAGCCCGGCACAGAGGGGTGGTGGGGGGGGGAGAAAATAAAGAGAAAGTGCGGGAGAAAGTAAGAGGAAAACCTTTGACCTCTTCAGCTCTGTGCTGTTTTGTTTCTCTCCTGAACTGCATGTTAACATCACTCCCTCTCGTTCAGCACAAGACTCTCGGTAGGGAATGAGGGAGGACAGAGGTAAAGAGTGTGAGGAAGAGGAGCAGACCATGATGAATGGCGAAGAGTTGGGATGTCCATAGCAGAAGAGAGTACAGAATATTAATAATCTAATATTAGGTCCAGTTGTACAGGACTCTAGTTATTTTGGTTTTTTTGTTCATATCAGAATGCCAAAAATGTGAAAAGAAGCCTTTTAACTCTCAATAAATAGTCTGGGCAGTCTTGGATGGACAGGGTGCTCATATAAGTGGAATGCATTGTTGAGCTTTGATGGCATATAAAGAACAGCATAGAAAAAAACAATGAAAGTGTGATGATATCTGTGTTCAAGCTGAGTAATAAACTGTAACCACGTGAGTTTCTTAGTATCTGTGTTTTATAATGATGAGTCATGTTCCTGTGTTTTTGAAACTTAGTACTTCTTAGCCAAAAACACTTCCAACAGCGTCTCCCATATCTGTCCTCCCTCCCTCCATCCATCCCTGCATCTCTGCATCCCTTCATCCCTTAGGCTGTTTCAGACACTCACGACACTCCCTGTGCATCATTTATGAAGCCAACTTCACTCTGCCGTTTGGGGCTATTTTAATGTTGCATCAAAACCCATCTTCCTGCTGCTGTTTGTAAAAAGGATGTACTGTGTATGTGGGCGGGTGGGTGGGTGTGATGGCTTTCAAATCTCTCATTAGCATACTTATCAGAAATGTCACAAAAAATTGGTGCGTCTAACAACAATAGAGGAAATAGTATGGGTGTGTGTGGATTTGTGCATATGTCTAGCTGGTAGGTAAGTGAGAGATATCCAGGCTTTCTGGTCTGTCTTGTAAGACACTGAGTGCTCTCTGACCCCCCCTTCCTTTGATTCAGTGCTCCCCATTAGGATCCATTCATAATTGATCAAAGAAAGAGCTGGTTTAAATTGTTCTTCTCTTCTGCAGTGTCATGGCAGAATGAAAGCTAATGGTCAGTACTTGGTAATTCACTTTGTACATGCTTCTATTTTAGACCATATGTGTAATTATAGACATTGTTAAATACGAAAGACACCTTAACTCTTTAAAATGCAGGCATTATTATGCTCCAGCAGGTGGATAATGCTCGTGAACATATGGATAATGTTTCTCAAGGATATCCAATCTTGTATTTGGGTCTTCAGGCTTCTTAATGTCTTGTTTCTTACCTTTGATTTTCCAGGAACAGTAGTCTTTTCCAGTGAATGGGTTCTTCATCATAAATCTAAAACTCTTGAGTACAAGTTGTGAGGTTTGTTTTGTTCAAGAGTGCATTCTTTGCCATTAAATCCTGCTGTTTATTGTCAAGTTTTGATAATCACAAAGAACCAGATAAAATGCTGTGATCTTTTTTTGTAGAGACATGCAGACTCAGTTACTGTATGAATTTATTGAAGGAAGGATTTGACATAAAACCTAATGAACACAATTTTCTACTTATTTAGTTGATCAGCCAAAACATGCATGTTTAGTGTATAACTGGAGCTTTGAGAGTAATTCTGCTAACAGCAGTCATTAGTAACCCAAATCTTTTTTAGAAATACATTCCCAGAATCTCTCATCCCAATCAGACTGCATCCAGCTTTTCATTCAGGTGGTGCAAACGTGTGGATATGGTGTGGAAACAGTGTGACATGCTGTGAGCTATAAAAAATGAACAAAACATTCCCACTACAGACATTCATTATGCATAACACTAGGGCTGGAGAGGACTGATCTTGGATCAGATTCCTCCATATTTATGATGGTTGTCATACTTCTGTATCAGCACTCCTGCTCCTGAGGTGGTTTATGAAAACAGACCTTGTTGTCTAAAAATGCTGCCTGCAGTATTTAGCTGCACAAGGTTGAGTTTATTTTTATAGCTCACAGAAAGTCCTAAGCCACATCCTAAGGTTTAGGAAAAGGTTTAGGTGACTGTTGGTGTCTAGTGTTTGTTAGCAACATTAGCTTTGCCAAACATGCCTTGGCTGATCAATTACATCTTGAGCAGGTGGAAGATTTTTGCTGAATCGTTCTTTTAATTACACTTAACTACTCTGAAACAATTATACTACATATAGGAATGTCACTGTTTAAGGGGATACGTCCACATTTAAAGAAGTACAAGTAGATTTGCTTGTGTTAAGCCTCAGCTTTAGCCTTCCTGCTGCTGAACCTACTGTCCTGCTAGGCATTTGGGTTCCTATAGCTGTCTCTTAGCTTTAGTGTTTGAGTGAATATTGCCACTGTTTGTTTTAAGTCTCATGTAACTCTCTCATATGCCCAGTTAAGTCTCTGCTGTTTAAGTTACTCACTTTAGATTTGGGTTTCAGAAAATTTTGATTTATATATTTTTAAAAACATTTTAAATTATCTATACTTATACTTACTGAAAATGTCCAGATTTTAATGTATAATTTACTTATTGTTTTAATGTTTGCACAGTCAGAAAGGAGCGGTTCAGGATACATTTCACTGTGTGTTGTACTTGTATGACTGCATGTGACAAATAAAGAATCTTGAATCTTGAATCTTGCTGATTTGGAATCGAACAAAATGGAAATGCCTCTTTATGAGCCAGGCGCCTGCTCTTTTGCCCAAAGAGACAAAAACTGAACCGAAACACTGTTCTGCCAACTTTTCCACTTTATCTTGCTCTCTCTCTCCCGCTCTCTGTATTTACCTGTGTGTTAGCTGAACACTCCATCTAGGTCTTTTGCAACATCTGAGCTGTGCAGCGTGAGCACTAGGACACACTCTCTGGCCAAGAGCTCCGTTCGACTTGTCAGGTTTCAGCTCAGCTGTGACATGCCTCACTGGAGTCTTCTGATCCATACTATGTGAATTATCTGTTCAATCTAGTTCTTCTATTATTGATGGACATTGAGCGGAGAGGCCTGGCAGCAGGGCCTGAGGCTGAGCTGTAATGTTGGCGCTGGATAAAACAGCTCAGTGGAGATGTGAGCAGTGCAGGCTGGAGACAGGCCTTTTGTTTCATCTGGATGGATTAGGTGTAGCGGCGGCCTCGTGAGCCTGCAGACGGGTGGGCTGGGAGGAAGTAGCAGGAGAAGGTTGGAGGGGGCTGCAGATCGATGTCTGCCGCAGAGTTTAGTGATGGAAAATTTGATTCAGTTTGCCAAAATACTACCGCATCACTGAATTATCAGTGATTCATTTTTGCTGTCAAATCAGCTTTCTTCTCATCAGCTCCTTTACATGCATGCTATTCTTCACAGTGAATGAATGTCATGGGACTGTTGCTGTTCATTAGTGGAGTGAAAGCACAGACACGGCACACAGTGGAAACCAGCTACAGTCTACGGAAAGAAAATCTAAGGATTATTCTGAACATTGTTCCAGAGTGGAATTTTGTGTTTTAAATTGTAATGAGGTTAAAGCAGACCTGGAGCATAAAGTGAAACGGATCAAATTGGAACTATTTCATGAGTGTCTGACACAATATCAGAAAGAAGGATAGAGAGAGAGAGAGATAGCTTTTATTCTCTGTGCTGGTTACTTGTTCCTATGTATGGTCTGGTCAGTGTTTGTGTTTATCAGAACATAGTGTGAGCAGCTGGGTTAAAAAGGCACCCAAAATGTCCCTTCTGAGCCATTCACACACACTCCTTACAAACAGAGACTCAGTTTTTTATTAAAGCCAACCCATAAAAAGTGTCAAACTGGTGTAAATCGTCAGTGTTTATTGCTTTAATGTGTTACAGTGTGATCTACAGATGAAATTGATGAGTCCTTTGGAGCGTATCAGTTCCTATGTGGTTTGAGTTACTGTGAGGAATGCTGTGTGTGTGTGTGTGTGTGTGTGTGTGTGTGTGTGTGTGTGTGTGTGTGTGTGTGTGTGTGTGTGTGT
>JBBPCW010000127.1:6567034-6578710 GCA_037974425.1 Phenacogrammus interruptus
CTCTCTCTCTCTCTCTCTCTCTCGTTCTCTCTCTCTCTCTCTTTCTCTCTCTCTCTCTCTCTCTCTCTCTCTCTCTCCCTCTGTCTCTCTCACTTTCCCTCTCTATAATTCTCTCTCTCTCTCTCTCTCTCTCTCTCTCAGTCTCTCTAATTCTCTCTCTCTCTCTCTCAGTCTCTCTAATTCTCTCTCTCTCTCAGTCTCTCTAATTTTCTCTCTCTCTCTCTCTCTCTCTCTCTCTCTGCACTGCATGGAGCAGTAGTTCAGGGGGAAAGAGCTGTTGCCATGCGCTGTAATTAAATGTCCTCTCCTTTTCTCACTCCCCTGTCCCTTTCTCTCCGCCCTCCTCTATCTCTTTATATCTAATAACATTCCCACTCCTGCTGAATTAGGAGTTCCTTTTGTTCCTCTGTCTCTAAGTAGCCGTCAGGCGCTATTCAGACTGCCTGGCACCAGAGTTGCTTGCAGAGAGGCACCTCTGAGTCTGTTTGTGCTGAAATAATTACACGGGTAATATCCCTTTGTGTTGTGCTGTTGGGCCCTGATCTGTGGCTAAATCATTCAGAAAATAAAAGAAAAAGAAAGCGAGACAGAGAGAGTCCTCTGTGTCTTGTGAGAGAAATAAACGTTATTGGATTCCTCTCAGCGTTTCTTCTAGCTGCTCTTGTTATCAGGGGCGATGACACAGCTCATTGATTGTTCCATGTTTTTGATTTTATGTCACGCGGTCCTAAAGTGCTCACTACAGTACATAATAACAGGCCAATAAGAGCAATAGGGTTTGGCTTCATCTACTTGTAATCGACTTCTCCCGAGAAAGATCTATGACCGTAGACCCAATATGAACAGTCTACAGAGATATCTTTTATAAAGATGGGCTTGCTTTCTTCATTTGTGTCTGCAGCAGATGTTAGGAATGTCTGGCTGTAATCTTATTTAACTCTGCCAAAATGAAAGTATTTTCTCACAGTCTCCCAAGCTACTGTAATGTAATGTACAGTTTCGGCACTTTATTGTGTAATGTAATGTACTTTATTGCTGTTCTTTGCAGAGTCTCCAGGCCAGGACTTCGTAACTCTGGACTACCGGCTGCGCTACTACCCCAGCATCACGTATGCTGTCATAGGCAGCGCTGTCATCTTCGTTTTGGTGGTGGCGCTGTTGGCTCTGGTCCTGCACCACCAGCGGAAGCGCAGTGTTCTGTTGCCTCGTGGGGTCCGTGGTGGTCCACACCACCATCACCACCACCAGCCCCTTCTGCTGTCTAGGCTGGTGATTGTCGACAGGGGTCACGTCCACACAACCGGCAGTGGCATCTCGCCCCCATCCTCCTCTCCGTCAGGACAGTTTAGCTCAGCACACAGCCTGCAGCTGCTCTCCAGCGCCCTCTACCACAGAGGAGCTCCACTGGACTCCCCACCTTCATACTCACAGGCCGTGCTGGATGTCAGGTAAGACATCTTCTGATGTCACATGATCACACAGCTTTTATATATAACAGGTCCTTTAAACTCTAAGCGTATTATTCAGTTGTTAATCCTAAAGTCAACCTGAATACAAAATATGCTGTTTAATCTTGGTATGTTATAATCCTGGTCATATCAGGCATGATTCATTACCGATTTAAGAATAAATTCTTCCATCAAAATGTATTACTGTTTCTAAAATGTTCAAGTACCGGCAAGAGGAAAACTCTAATAGGTGGCATCTCCTCCGTTCTCACTAGTCCTACCTGCACACAGGCATAGCTCGGACACCTTTCCTGATACTCTGACTGTGGAAAAATG
Organism: Phenacogrammus interruptus; assembly: GCA_037974425.1. Classification (NCBI taxonomy): domain Eukaryota; kingdom Metazoa; phylum Chordata; class Actinopteri; order Characiformes; family Alestidae; genus Phenacogrammus; species Phenacogrammus interruptus. The sequence continues at coordinate 6,568,819 of JBBPCW010000127.1, forward strand.
TCAGGAAATCCATGATTCTTAAATATTTCTGTATAATATTACACTGGAAATATTCACAGTTATCATTATCATTTTGTTACTATGCATATACATATAAATGATGTTTAATTTTGGTAGCCAGGGGCTTTTAGAAAAGTGTGCTAATTTAAGAAAAAATACAGCAAAAACACGCCTCTCATTTTGCTACTGTTTCTTCTTTTTTTCGATGTTGTGGTGTTATGAGGGCTTTGGCTAGACTTACTCACCTTTACAGAACTAAACAGGTTGATCAATATCGTCCAGCACTGTTTTTGTATCACCTTAATGTGTCTTCTGTCCCTACAGTCGACCACCATGGTTTAATCTCCCACCTCCCCCGTACCCTCCTGATGGTGAAGCCCTGCATGAGAGAGAGCCTCCAATTTATGAAGCCTCCACAGAAGAGCCAGAGTCATCACAGGCCTGGAGCGGCAGCCCCAGCCTCAGAGATGAAGCAGGACAGCCTCGGAGCAGCAGCTCCACTGAGTCTCAGCAGAAGTAGCCCGCGGATGAGAGGATGTGTGTGTACATAGGACAACTAAACCTGTAGGCTACTGAACCTGTGGAGAGCTATATGAGACATGTCTCACAGCATAGGAACGATGAGTTCTGTGGGCTCTCAATCAAACTTTCTACAGTAATGGAGTTCCAGGACAGGACCCTCCAAGCACTTGGTCCGACAGTTTCCCCTCTCTGTGCTGGTGGAAGTCGCCATCTTCTGGAGAACATGCAACATGGCAGCCCATGAACATACATGAGGAATAAGAAACACCATGTACAGAGCTCATGACTGGTCCAGAGTACGGAGAAGGCTTCTTCAAGCTTCTGTGACATACCCTGGAGGAGGAGGGTACACTACAAGACTGCTTAAGACACTACATCAGAATGATGTAGATAACGAACAGTGGTGAATTCAGAATAGCACTCAAGTATTTAATGAGCCCTGATCTACAGGCTCCAAAGCAATCAAGTCCAGTCTGAGTCATGGACAGTATTCACTATTAGTTTTTTTTTTTTTTAACCCCATGCTTTTGAATACTCCTACAATCACTATGCAACGTGAATGCATAAAACAGAAGACTTGGGAGGAATTTCTATACACACAAATGTTAGAGATGGTCTCATTCCCATGAGTAAAGCACTTGCTAAATGATGCTGTTTTATTAACCCTTTTTTGTCAAACTACATACACAGTAAGCTCAGTGTGAACCGCTGCTTTATTGGGGCCATGTTTCCTAAGACTGGAATGATCTTATATTATAAAGCTATAATAGTATCATAGTTTCTTGTTAATTATTCTGTATTTCCTCCAGCTTTTGTCTGAAATGAAAGTTGTTTTCTGTTCATTTTGTTCATTAAGCAAATATTATTGAATTAGATCATTTTGATCTTATAGTAAACCTCACTCTGATTAACCTTCTGCATGCTGTAAGAATAGAGAGACGTTTGGAGCGTGCTGTATTTAATGGTCAGTAGTAAAAGCCATAGTGCCTTACACTCAAACACCTTTGGAGTGGTAGAAACAATCATTACTGAAACATACAAACACTTGGTCACTGATCTTTTTGTATTTGACGATCAGTGCAGCTGGGTCCATTTTAGCATGACTGTTTCTAATACAAAATTACACCGTGTAAAAGTTTATACAAAATAAATCAAATTAGTCCACTGTCCGACTAATTTGATGTTGCCCAAAAATACATTAAAGTAGAAAGAGCTGCTGGCCATATTGATCTCTCATGGTTTTGTACTGCATTATATAACAATTGTCTGCTTTTTAACAGTAGTGAGACTTTACATTTAGTCAGACTTACAAACCTTACCAAGGTTTCAGGTTAAAACTTGACTCACTCTCTCTCTGTTGAACTAAACTGCCCTTTGTTAATGCGAATTATCAAAGATTATTATTTCTTTTCTTTTTTTTCTCCAAATGTCTATACTTGTGTGAAGGATCAATGCTCGCTAAACGCTATCACCTATTTTCTATCTCTTCTTGTTTTGAGGTTTCTGAAAACAAAAAGCTTGGGAGGTGGAGGGCGTGGGAGGTATTCAAAATGTTCTCAAAAACAAATATTGTGAATAGTATGTTAAACTGGAATGTTATGTACAAGCAAAGTATTCCTTTCTTACTTAGGTCTTTCTGTTTACACCTGGCCATTAAAAGAAGTGCTCCGATGAGGAATTAGCAATGTTACATTAGAAATGTAGAAATTTTTACCAAAGCAAAAATCATATTGTTATATGGAATCAAGTTTCAAAATAAAAACTACTGCTCAAGTTATCACTGTACAGTATCTCTGCTGAGCCTTTCCTTTTGTATTTAAAAAAGCCAACATCATTTGAATTCTTTTTCACACTTTACTTTCTTTTTGCCTGCACTTACAGCAAGAAATCCATAAATAACTATAACTACATTTGAACAAATAATATATTACCTCATTACTTCAAAGAAAAAAAGGTACAATTAAAACTTTTCACAGCATTAAAAAAAGGAAGGGGCATTGTACATCATCTTAAACACTCCTAGACTGGGGCTGCGTCCGAAATCGCATACTTCCCTACTATATAGTATGCGAAAGCAGTATGCGAGGCCAGTAGTACATCCGAATTCATAGTATTCAATAACAGTAGGCGCGAAGTGCCCGCATGACCTACTGCTTCCAGCCAAATTCTCTAGTAGGCATTTGATGGGCACTGCACTATCCCATAAGGCAGCGGAGAGGCGATGGCATATTAGAAAAATGGCGGAAAACGGAGACGCGGCTCTTTAAGTGTAAGTACCTTAAAGAAAACGTTAAATTACACGTTCATTGTGGTTAAATTACACTTGTGAGAAAATGCCCTCTGTAAAAGTAAAAAATAACGCGCTGTTGTGACGACACATGACAACATCAACACAGCGGATGTAGTGCGTCCGAATTCCATTCATACTGCCCTCATTCATACTGTATAGTACGTACTGTTTTAACGGTAGAGCAGTGCGTTCTAATTCAATTGTAGTACCTACTCAAGTAGTATGCGATTTCGGATGCAGCCTGGCTCCTTCTTATTTTAACACAATTTAGAATCTGCAATCAAGTTTTTTTTTTCTTCCAGTCTTCACTATAATGAGCTGTGTACGTCAGTTGATCACCAGTCACTGACAACAGGATGTTTTTTTTTGTGCTGGGAAGCACCCACTTACAGGCTTGCTTCTCTGTGGCAAGAACACACTGTAAACATTTCACTGTAATTAGTGTGCTGCTGTCCAGTACAATAACTTTCGTGCAGCATCTCAAGTAAGTGCTCCTGTACAACAATGTCAGTGAGTGAAATAGCACAAAAATACTGTGGCACTTTCAGACTTTAGGTTTGCGGGTCCAAACTCTGTTCTCTTGAGCTGCAATGAGAAATAACGGCTTGGGGCTACGCATAAAAGCAAAAGAAAGAGAGGACTTATTCAGATTAGAACACATGGGTCATTGGCTGCTGTTTGGTCAGAGAAATATAATGGCCTAGCGTTCAGCATGTCACTGGTGGCACAAGAAGGATCAACCACTAGCAGAGAGCAGGATACTCCCATTAAAATGGCGCTCATTCTTGCTCTCTTGATGGTTTGCTTTCTTGCTGCCTTTCTTGCTTTCATTCATTCCTCTGCATGTCTGCCTTACTGACCAGCTGAAACTCTTTTTTTCCAAACATTTTTTTTCTCCCATTAAAATCTTTAAAATATTAAAATGGCAAGCTTTGTAATTATAGTAAAATAGTAAAACAATAATAAAATCATACAAAAAAAACTCTGTTTTCACAATATTTACATCCAATTTTGAAGCAATATTTCAATCTAAAACAACTTCAATCAGAAATGAACTTTATGACTTTCCCTTTTAAAGTCATTCTGTCCCACAGTTTACTAGCAGAGGGTTAACAGTTCAGTTTTAAGTGCATCGTGAGTACTGGGTGGAAGAAGGATGAGAACAGTGTGGTCCTTATCACACTCAGAACTTGAGGAATTCTGTTGCTGCTCCCATGTCACTGATTGGCTGTTTCTGTTGCTCCGTCCTTGGGTCTCAAGTTTAAGCTTCAGGGAAGTTCAGGGATCCTACAGCAGGGGAGTGATCAGCTATGTCTTTCTTTTTGGGGGGTTCTGCGTGGTCTGGCTGTAAAAACTTAAGTTACTATAGGCTTCTCCATGGTTGCCACTGTTTCACACAGCAGCTGGCGTCTCTCTTCATGTTCTTATATCTGTATACAGCTCTGGTTCCCACTTGCAGCCTGTGTGACTGCAACCAAATCTTCTTCAGCTGCACCAATCAGAAGACCAGGTACACCATCTTCATCCTCATCAATCAGTGCAGCACTCTTGCCCCCAGTTCTCTTGGAGCTGTGTGCTGGTTGCCCAATTCAGTCAGTAGGGTGAGTGGGGTCACCTTGGGGGTGGTCCTTTATAGTGGCCCCTGTGCAAGTGTGACGCTGGTAAGGCCAAACACTTTCTGAAGTGCTCCAGTTCAGCCTGCATGCGCTCCCGCTCCAGCGCCAGCCTCTGCCTCTGCACCAACAGCTCCTGGTGAACAAGGGAGGGGAAAAAAACCGGTCAGTGGAAAAGAAGGCTACCAAGTACATAACACTGTACATATGTACAAACACCCAGCATCAGGGGTCGTAGACTACACACAAAAGGAAACAGATCAAAACAGGTACATCCCAATTTGAACCGTTACAATGAGTATCTGCCGATTCCATCAGATTGATTTTGAAGAATGTTGTCATATTCTTCAAAATATACTATTACTATCCTAATTACAGTCAAAACTGGCACTTCAGTTTTCATTTGGTTTTAATTTTTCAATTTAACACAGTTCCTCAGATTTTTACTGGGAAAAGACTCAAAAGTGAGATTCTTACCCCCATACTGATAGAGAGTTGATCAGCAGTCACACTCAGATGATAGTGTTTAGACTCAAGCCTCCTGCATTCACTCTTTAGGACTTCGCTCTCTACACTTCTCTCTGAGAACACACACAGTGTGATTTGTCAGTACAGAAGTTGTCTTGAAGCAAAAGCAAACAAAGAAAACTTGACTGGCAGCCTGAGAGCAGGACTCACCTTCTAGGTACTCGTGATATGCTTCATATATGCCCTCAATACCCTTCCATTTAGGGCTATAGCACTCATCTTCATCTTCATCCTCTTCCTCACTTGAGTCTTCTTCGGCTGACTGCTCATCACTCAACACTGAGGACTCCTGACGGGCTGGTGGGTGGCAGGAATGGCCATTGGTGTAAGGATAAGGCAATCTGTTCAGTGCCCCCTGGTGGTCCACAGGGTTGTAATGCATTGAGTTGTTAATCTTGTGGTTTGGCTCTGCGACTCCTGTGACACCTCCTAGTGAAACAACAAACAATGCTGATCAGATACACATGAGTAGCATTAAAGCTGAGATCACAGAGAAAGATGTTAAATGATGTTAATTAGAATGCAAATGTGGGAAAGATTCTTATTCAGGAGGATCAATCAACATCCCTCATTTTCTGAATCGTTTTACACATGCATTTTAATGGGTGATATATCACATTTACATGCGTTTTTCATATTGCACTGTTCTGAATCAAATTGAACAGGACCAACTCCTTTTTGTGCTCTTTTTGGAATAAAAACTTAAAATCAGTGTTCCTTATGTACGACAACATCCATCAGATGAACAGAAAAATACTGACTATTGCTTTGCACAATCATCACCCTGCCCATCAGTGGAAAAGACCATTATAGGACCATCACTGATCCAACAGTATATGGGTGGTGGACCATTCTCAGTACAGAAGCAACACAATCTCACCTATTTGTACCCCATATGTGCACTTATGTGGTAGATGAATCTGATAAAGTGGCCAACAAGTGTCGTACATGATAAGTGTACCCAAACTGCCATATCAGTGTACAAGTGAAATGTATTATACATGTTTTACTTGTAGAGTCCCCCACCTTTGTGTTTCTGCTGGGTTTTCTGCGTGGACTGCAGCACAGACTGGTGGAACTGCTGGGCAAACTCCTCAGCACTAAGGCTCTCCCAGTGCTGTGGTTTACCACTCAGGCCGTTCAGCCCAGCAGCATGTTCCTTCAGCGGGATGAGAGGGGGCCTGGGACTGGCTTGCAGGCTGGGGGGCCTCCTGATAGGGTGAACCTCTCCAAAGCGCACATGGTCCTGTGGAAGAGGGGCCAGTGGAGGAGGATCCTGAAGACGAGGAGGGTCAGCTTGTGGCCTACAGAGGTCCGGATGACTGTTACTGTGGAGGTGCCTGTGAGGACCTGGAGGGGTGGGGCTGCGAGAATGTGGGCGGGGCACTTCATTGGACTGGCAGGCTGTGGAGGGTACTGTAGGCTCTGTAAATAAAAAAAGACACATCCGTGTTTACAGATGATTTTAACAAGACTGCAAAGGAATGAAAGATAACAATCAAGACTCGTAAGTGTGTAGCTCCTACCGGAGGCAGCAGTGGATGGGCTGGAACAGGGTGTGTTTGTTGCATATCGGAGCGTGTCAAGAGTCACAGTTTTCTTTTTGATGCCATCTAGCAGACTCACTACTTTGTCTTTCTCTGGAGTGAAAACAGGAATAACTGTGTTATTGTGTGAACAAGAAACAATCAACAACAAGGAATTCAATAGAAATATCTGAATAGAAAAACATGATACCACTGATACCGATACCAATATTGTAAATTTTTAAGTTTTTAAACAGAAAACAAAAATAATGCTTTCAAAAACTGTCCAGGGAACATTTTGTATAACTTAACTGTGATATAATAAGGGAGAAACATTGCACAGAGAACATAGTATAGTAAGATGTCCCCTTTGGGGTGCCTTTTTAAAAACAACTTAACAAATTTAGATGTGTCATTTTTTCATCATTTTTTTTCTCGCAATTTTCACACAATTTTCACACATTTAGAGCTAAAAAAACTAAATGTTGCGCTTTTACAAACAGTGTGATATGCTAATTGGCCACACCCTGTGATTATAACTGGCTGATACTTAGCAGGGGGCTGGACTGCGTGCTGTTATATCCTCTCACCAACATGGAGGATTTGCCTTAAATGATCTTAAAAGTAAATGATAAATATGAAAAATATATCTCACACTCTAAATGTGAAACTTCACAGTTAGATAGGGCTCGGTGACCCATTTCCAACGACCCCTCGTTCACCATAACATCCCCCGGAGATCCGGAGTTATTAGCCAAAAACTGTTCACTTCGAACAAAAGAAATGGGACACCCGGGCGAGGTGAATGATATAACTCAGGATCTCTAGAGGCTACTACGGCAAACGAGGGGTCTTTGGAAAGGTCTCATTGATCCCTATCTAACTGTGAAGTTTCACAGAGATTGAGGTTTGCCCCACCTAGAAAAGCCGCAAGCACTTTCCGTGGGGGATTCAAGTGTTGGGACACCTGGGCGAGGTGACCCAATACATTCGGCAGTCTATATTTTTTTCTTTGAGTCTAAAGTAACTCCAAACTGATGGCATTTTGGCGAGTCTTACACACAACAGAAACTCCTCATGTGATGCATCTTCTCACGTTATGCACGTCAATGTCAAACTTGTGTTTTTGGGCTCGTACAAAAGCTGGCTACTGCAGCAGAAAGCACCGTCAAATCTGCAACTACGCAGAACAGCATAGGTTTTCTTCCATCTGCCTTATTGTTCTAACTATCTGCTCATGTTCAGTGTTTCTTCCGAGATGGTTCACACTCCTGTTTGTAGGCGTCAGCTGTTTATGATGAGGGCAAACAATGGCCAAATGCATATGTTGGCTTTGGCTGTTCTGATTATGGTTGGATGGCCACATACAGAACCAAACAGAGCTCAGAAGGTAGTGTTCACATACCACAGACATTTTTTCACATGTAAGAAAAAAAAAAAGATATATATATTTGCAGCACTCCTGATAACCCGGTTATAAAAAGAGGGTACAAACCTATCCTTTGCTCTTGGCTGACATGGTTGAGGTTAAACATATGGAGGAACTGCTTCTTGTCCTCCAGTTCAGGCACACTGTCCATGTCCTCTGGGCTGTAGCGGGTGGTCAGGCTGGGGGTAGGGGCTGGGGGTGTCTGCCGTTTGCACTGTGCAGGCCCAGGAGAGGGGCTACGCTCCTTCATCATCCTCCTCCTCTTCCTCCGCTTTCTCTCCAACAGCTCATCACGGCAGGAGAGAGTGGTCAGACCAACCACACTCAGGAAGTCCAGTTTCTGCAGAGAGAGAGAGAGAGAGACAAGGTGGTCAGTTATGCAGTTATGCCCACAAAAACTGTAGGCAGCAGTGAGAGGAGATCTAGAGAGAGAGAGAGATGAGTGGGCGAGTTCGCTTCTTTACAGTCGAAATTTCGAGCAAAGAATTTTGGCATAATGCCATACTACAATCATCATAGTGTGTCTCATTAATCATGTTTGCTCTGTATTGTTACAAAAGTTTATAGAACTAAACTGAAAGGAAGACAGTACCTCTTTAGACTGGTCCAGTTTGAGAGGGGGCTGCTCAGCCACTCTCCTCAGATGAGCTCTCACCTCTTCTTCATCACTCTCATCGTACGAGTCATCCAGCTCATAGTAATAACCTGAAACACACAAGCAAAATAAAACATAATATGTGTACAACTGCAAAAAAGTTAATAATGTTAATAATAGCTTGTACAAAGCTTTATTTTATTGTGTGCTCAGAGGTTAGAAGTTTTTGACAAACAGAAGCAAATACAGCAAAGACTTACACATTGTAATTATGTAATTAACTTTGTAATTTAAATAATTAAATCAAAAAATAAATAATAATAGCAACTTCTATCTCTACTTCAGTACAGGAACAATATATACTATCTATAAAGACTGATGGACTGCTTTTTAGTGGCTTCATTGTGATTTCTATTGGAGTTTATACTGATGTACTGATATTGCAGAAAGATTTTTTGTGAAAACAATAAAAAATAATGTTGGATGAAAACATGTAAGCGATTCACTTCTCATGTCACATCAAATGGTTACCAACATGTTCTATCATAATAACATTGTTTGTATCACACTGCACTAATGCCTACCCTTCTCTCTGGCCTCCCTGCGTCTCTTCTCCTCCAGGTCCAGCTTGCTGAGGAGTCTGCGGTGCTGCTGTAGGGCCTGGTCATACACCATCATGGGTTCTACAGCCCGGCCAGAGCCCTGAGGAAAGGCCCTGATGGGAGAAGCTGCTCTCTTGGAGCCCCTGAGCTCTGCGTAGGGGCCTGGTAGGGCCAGAGAGACCCTCTGCTGAGCCAGCATACTCTGAGTGGACTTCTCCAGGTCTGCAAGAAAGGCGCTGTGCTCTCGAAGACCATGTGCTCTCGGTGGTGGAACCCTGTCTGGACACTCCAACCTCTTGACTGCTTCTTCACTCCGGTCGGATTTGGTCAGCCCTGGTGGAGGACGGCTCGGAGGTAATGGAGGTTCATATGCTCTACGTGTATGTGATGGTGAGTCGATGAGGGAGACGGGGTTCCAGAGGGTGGTAGGAGGGTTAGCAGGGTGGTCCTGAGGGGGCGGTTTGGGCGAAATGAGAGGAGGTGGTGCCCCCAAATGGTGAGGTAGGTCTCTGGCGTTCATGTCCTGGTGGTGTAGGTTAGACCTACAAACAGAGGTGGACAGAGCATTCTAAATCCATACTGAAGTAAAAGTATGATTGTTTTAAATTAAGCCACAGGCTGTTGTACAAGACCACCTACTCATCTCAAGACGGAGAGATATAAAAGTTCACAAGATGATTAGATTGTAGATTGTGTAGACTATTAAACAGATTACATTTACATTTACGGCATTTATCAGACGCTTTTATCCAAAGCGACTTCCATTCCCTACCTACAGGGGGCAGTC
>JBBPCW010000127.1:6682995-6695884 GCA_037974425.1 Phenacogrammus interruptus
GTGCTGGGGGTAGGATTCGAACCCATGACCTCTTGGTCTAGAGGCAAGTATCCTACCCACTGCGCCACCACCACCCTAGATGCATTCTAGTTTCGTAGAATGAGTTTAATTTATGTCTTGAAAACATGACCACTGATACTTATCTCTTATGTTTGAAAAGGGTCTACAGTAACATTACCACTGGTGCCAGGGGGATACATAGAATCTAAACCTCCATTCTTTCAACCCCTTTCTCCGCAACTGCATGCAGTGAGCCTGGCGCTGGGTACAGAGCATGCTGTTCTTCTGACAGCCTCTGGCACTGTCTACACCTGGGGATCTGGCAGGTGAGAAAATGACTCCTGAAATGAATATACTGTAAATTACTGAATACTAATAAGACTGAGTAAAAATAAGCAGTCTGTGAAATGTATAGGGATTATTATAATTTGTGGTACAAACCAACTTTAACCTAATATAAATGTGTACACGGACACCAGGCATTTTGCCCCATAATGTAGTTTGCTGGGTTTTTATTGTGTTGTTTGTTTGTGTGTTGGCAGCCATGGTCAGCTGGGTCATGGCAATCTGGTTTCAGAGAATGAACCTCAAGTCGTAGAGGCTCTGTGGGGTGTCACTATGAAATATGTGTCTGCAGGAGGCTGGCACTCAGCATCTGTCGGTGGTGAGAATATAACTTTCTTTGCATTTCAAATCAAATTCTGCATTTCAGCTGCACAACCTTTATTTATAGTCTAAATAGGAAATGGAAATCCTGTAATGTTCACATTAATTTGAGTGAGTTAGGTACTACATTAGGTAGTAATATATATATTAATGGATTTATAATCAATAAACATGTTCCTGGTCAAAAGTGACCATAACACAAATAGTGTTAAACCTAAATGAACTCATTAGGAGGGTTAAATGGCTGACAAGGAAATGTCATCTCTGCCCAGTGAGTGAGTGTGCTGTAAACCTGTGTTTTCGGTGTAAATGTGGATGTTATGTAAGAAAATAAGATTCAAGTTTATTTTTCCCAGAGTGAGGGATGTGACTTACCACATTGTCTAAAATATCCAGGGACCAGGTAATAATGTGGAGGAATAGTTCTGAGTGATTATATGATGTGTTACTATGCATAGCTGCTGGAGACCTCTATATGTGGGGATGGAATGAAAGTGGTCAGATAGGATTGCCATCAAAAGGTCTCAAGGACGGAAGTCAGAAAGGACAAAGCACTGGTGAGTCAGGCTTAGAACTTTAAATACATACTTTCTCTTATTGTATTTGTGTCCCTCTGTATTGACCTCTATTTCTCTGCAGAGAAAGGTGAGCTGGGGATGAATAAAGGAGAAGAGTGTGTGTATATCTCGATTCAGGCCTTCCCTGCTCTTGTGGATGTTTCAGAAGCGTCTGAAATCCGCAAGGTCAGCTGTGGATCCCGCCACACAGCAGCCATCACTTGTAAGACTCTTTGGTATACAGATTCCCTTCCTCCAGAAGCACTACACAGCAGAGCAGATTTATGTTAAATTATGAAGTTACTTGTGTTACATTATTTTCATTATGCTCATTTTTTATCTTCTTATGTGCAGTATCGTGCATTTTTCTATTGGGTGCTAAATAATTTCATGTTTAATATCTTACAGTGCGAATATCACTACTTATGTCAATATTACTTATATACTACTGATCTTCATTACATGCAGTAACATACTCATTACCACCATCTGTTACTAGTAATTCACTTAACTGTAAGTTCCTTATCTATAGTATTTATACCCCAGCATTTGTGTATGTAGCATAGTGCGTTTCATTTTGAGTATTTTCTGCAGTTTTTATTGAATTTCAACTTCATATTTTATGCTGTTCTTGGCCCTGTGTTTCTGTGCAGGCATAACATAAGCAATTCTTCCAGGATCAACATAGTTTTATGATTCCGATTCCTTTTTCTTTATTTTTAGGCGCTGGAAATGTCTACACCTGGGGATGGGGTAAAATATTTACCTTTCAATGTATGGACTAAGAAATATGATAACCACAAGGTGGTTATTTTTTTCTCAACATTTTTTCCCTTCTTTAACAGGTCAGTATGGGCAGCTGGGTCATGGTTCAAAATGCAGTTCAGATGAACCTAAAGTTGTGGAGTACTTCTCAAATTGTGGAATGTTTGTGGAAGATGTTGTTTGTGGGTTTTGGAACACATTTGTGTCTGCTGTTCAAAGGGACCATTCCACGTTGTGCCCCACACACTGACCTTTATGGCCCTCTGAGGACCCTTCACTTTTAAAAGCATAAACACAGGTATAATAATTTATGGAACATACATTTATTAAATATACAAATATCTCTTCAAATACAGGTTAGAAAGATTAACGGTTGTACAAATACATTTTATGTACAAAACTAGAAATACTGACAGAAGATAAAACCGTAATGAATGTTATTGTGGTTCCATTAGGAAAAAAGAAAAGTACATGCAGGACACGTTGAGACGTAATGTCTTCAAATCGTTGGGAGCTTCACAGCACAATCTTGAATGAACTGAAAACAAAATGTTGCTGTTATTGCAGACATTCGGGAACAATGAGTCTAATGAGTGAATTTGATCAGATTTTTTACCTGACAAAATCAGGAGACCTGGAGATAACATGCTGAAACTCAGAGAGGTTGACCGTTCCATCTTTATCGATATCAGATTCCTCAAGGATCTATAGAAACAGAGTAAAGAATAAACTATTTGTGCTGGCTTTTGAAGGTGACATGTGAGTAACAGATTCAATTTAGAATGCTCCCTGTGTGTACTCACATTGTTTATGAGCTGTCTCATTTCCTCAGAAGTAAGTCTGGTGTCATCTGTGTCTCCAGTCAGACAATTCACCAACTTTTCAAGATCTCCAGTATCAAGGGTGCCATCGTCATCAAAGTCTGGGAGAACAAAATAGAGCAGTTAGTAAAGTAATACTGGGAAGCAAGTTTTGATAGAGCTTAGTCTTGCTTCCTAAAGCATAAGTTTGTATTTGGCTTCTGTTTTGCTAAATTGTGTGATCAACATGGGAGACACAAAAAAAATGGAATAAAAAAAAGACTGTTCTACTTTTGTTTCCTCTGAATCCATTAACTGAGCCTTACCAAAAATTCTGAACGCATAGTGAGATTTGATTTCGAGGGTTGCAGAATCGCTGAAGGCACTCAGGAGGTCCAAGAAGTCTTCAAAAGACAAGCTCCCATCCTTTACGCCAGATGTTGAGAAAACATGGCAGATCCTTTTTCGGAAGGGATTGGACTTGATTGAAGTCAAAGAAATGAATGCACAGAATTAAAAACAGAGACGCTGGATGTACATTTTCATAAATCAAACAGGTAATCTGATGGTTGAGAAGCTTTATATCCATATCATTCAACTGTTTTTGCTTAGTAGGCATGCTAGCAGAACAGCTAACTTGCAATAAGGAGAAACTGGATAAAAAAAAATAACAAATATAAATCAAGATACAAAATGCTTTACACACTTAGATGTATCGGATCAATACTAAAAAAAAGCTGTGCTAAACACTGCTACAGGTTCATGGCTGGAATGTTATGTGTGGCGCAAGATGATGTACCTTTTGGCGGAAGAATCTGCCAATATTAAAGCACCTTTGACCATTGGACTGAATAACACCCATGATGTTATTCATGATAATGTACTTACTCGCTAATTCTATTGCTGAACTGAGAAAGAGCTTTTTCTATTTAACCTTAGGTAATTACAAGAAACTTTAATTAGCATAGCCTATTGATTAATCTCACAGATTATCTTGATAAATGTTTCAACACAAAAGAGAGCTCTAGTTATTAATCAGGCCAGTCAAACATTCTAGAAAGACTAAAAAAACTGATTAAGTGGGTGTGCAGGGCAGGGGTATACATACTAACTGGCAAATTAGTTGTAGTATAAGCTTGTGATTTCTTACCTTGAGCTCAGGCAAAGTGAGAATTTTACTCATAGACACACGAGACTCATGTGGCTGCTGTCTGTCATCTCTCTCCAGGAGTTCAGTGAATCTCTTATGTGCCCTAGGAAGCAGAGTAATCAAATAAACAGTACTGGGGAGAATATATACCTGTGATATAACCCTGTGACTGTCAGAATTTCACACTTGTATCTTAAGTGGCTTACTGGAAAACAGGCTGATGTCAGGTGCTATAAATCAAAGTTCACTGAGTATAGTGAGTATAACATACATCAGTAAAGACAACAAATTAATAGAGGAAATGTAGATTTAATCATTTTACTTACAGCAAAATCTCTTGCTTGGTGAGAAACGTGAGCTCCTAAGGGCAAACAGTAAGAAAAGTTAAATGTCTCTAGAAAATAGTGAGGGACGAAGGACAGAGAATAAAGGGGGCTTTTGGTGAGGTTCTAGTTATGAACTAAACTTCATAAAGACATGGTTGGATGTGTTTGATGTGGAAGAACTTGACAGGCCCACACAGAGCCCTGACTTCAACCCCATCCAACACCTTTGGGATAAACTGGAGCGAACATTCACGTCAGTGCCTGACTCCATAAATGCTCTACAGAATGAACAAACAGAAACACTCCAAAATCTTATGGGAAGCTTTCCAAAAATGTGGAAGCCGTTAAAACTGCAAAAGGCGGACCAGCTCCATTACAAAGTCTATGTATTCGAATGCAAGGTCATTAAAGTTCCCGTTGATGTAATGGTCATATGATGTTTTGTCCATATAGTGTACTGAGTGTACTTTAAAAATTAAAAATATCGACAAGCATAGTGGTATAACTAAAACCTAAATACAATTAAACAGTACGTATTCAGGCAGTTGTGAAAATGGCAGGACTTTGGTTACCTGATACTCCGAGAGCAGATCCTTTGGTAGTTTACTGGCTGTTGTGCCCATTTCTTCTTCTTCTTTTAGCAGGTCAGACGCTCTTCGTATCGTTATTCAGAGTAAATATGTGTTATTTGTTCGAATACGACAGAACCAGCGGTCAGTAAGAGTCGAAGACGGAACTTTCTTTATTTTTGTTTTGAGCTCCACTTCCCCTTCCTGCTTAACACGTTTCTACAGAAACGAATTTGCATAAAATTGCGAAGCGCATGAGGCACGGGTTCCAGCAGGGGGCGGTACCGTCACAATCACCAGACCGTCCTGTTGAAACACACCTCACTCTCGGACCTTGCTGCAGAGTGACATGCACTATATGGTCAAAGGTATTGGGACGATAACCATCACACCGACAGGGACTAATGACACTGCATTGAAATATATACATTTCACCTTAATATGATAATATAATAGTTGGTCACCCCTTTGCAGCTGTAACAGCTTCCACTATTCTTGGAAGGCTTTCCACAATTTTTTGGACTTTCTATGAGAATTTGTGCTCATTTATTTATTATGTAGAGACATAGGTGTTAGATGAGAAGGCTTGGCTCACAATCTCCGTTCCAGTTAATCTCAAAGGTGTAGGATGGAGTTGAGGTGAGGGCTCTCTGCGGTCCATTCAAGCTCAACTCTTCCAACCACATCTTTATGGAGTTTTGTGCCCTGGGAAATATAAGACAAAAATAAGAAAAAGATCTAAAATTAAAAAGTTACAAATAGGGAAAGGCACATACTTAAGCGGGGTGTGAGGTGTGGAGTGGGGGCAATTGCAGAAATGTATATGTGCAAATGATGCTAACAAGTTACTTTGCTCTATGTGTCTCTGCAGTCTTTTGCTGAAAGTAAACTGATTCTGTTCCAGCATCCCAGTGCCCAAAGTGAGCTGTATAAAGACGTGTTTGAATCAGTTTGGTGTGGAAGAACTTGTCTGGCCCACACAGAGCCCTGACCTCAACTCCATCACTTTTGTACGGTACTTAATTTTCAGGAAAATGCACAGATTAAGGCTGATTAAGGGGTAAAACGACAGACTTAAATAATAGAACCTCCTGAATGAATCGCTTATGTTTAAGATTAAGGGGTTTCACACTCATGGCTTAAATCCAATTTTATGGTCAAATTTAGGGTTCAATTCACAAATGGCCACTTAATTCAAATTCAGGGAATTGGTGTATTTTCTGGGGTAAATTAAGGCAGGCTTAAGCACATTTTAAGTACATATTAAATGTGTTTAAATGCAGTGCCATTAAAGTACCTGTTAATGTAATGGCCAGGCGTCCCAATACCTTTGTCCAGATAGTGCAGCTGCCGCAGTAGGTGTTTTGGGGTGACGCTAAAAAAGTCTCCCCATTAAGTTTGGTCAGTCATTTCCCAGCAGTCCGCGCGGCGGGGCGGCCTTCTGCTGCATGATGGCGGATGAGGAGCTGGTCGTGCAGGGTTCTCCCGGAGCGGAGATCCTCCAGAACGGAGACGCGCACGGCCTGAAGGACGAAGTGGAGGCTGCGAAAAAGAAGAAGAAAAAGAAGAAGAAGAGTAAAGCTGCGAGTGCAGGTAAATGAAGGGAAAGGGCTGTTTGTGGGGGCTGTCTCTCTCGATCTTCTGTGGTCCACCTTAAACACCGCAGCGTGCCGAGCCCGATGTTTAAGGTGGAACGGAGCAGACCCTCGCTGCTGCAGCGCCGGGCCAAGAACCAAACACACCAATGTTAATTATCGTTATCTGTAGTCTAATTCGTCTGGGTTCTTTAGAGAACACTCCTTTAACGGCAGGCCGGGTTGTCTGTCTCCAGGCTCGAGGCCTCTGCTCGGAGCCAAGCAGGGTGCAGGACCTGCGTGCTTTCGTTTTTTTTCTCCAGCGGCCTGTTCACTTACTGTCCCGTTTGGGTGCTTTGAAAAATCACACTCTGATAGTTAGGAAGTCTTGATGCAGACCAAGAACCATTATAATGAAAGGTTCTACAGCACGTTTCCAAATCACGAGAAGGAAAGATTCGAAAGAACGTCTCTGAACAACTGGATGGAAGGAAGCACGTTTTTGTCAAAAGCAATGACAATCATCTTTTGTCTCACAGGTTTGGTCAAATAATGAGGATTTATGTGTTGTGTATGTGTGTATATCTGTGTCTGTGTGTATGTATATAATGTATGTACACAAACACGTGTGTGTATAATATATACACACACACACCAATACATATATATTTATTTATTTGCGTGTACAATGTATTGTTTTGGTACAAAAACTTTTATAGTGTATTGTTATAGTGTAAACCCTAAATATGCCCCCATATATACACTCATGTCACTTTAATTTCATTTTAAGCTCAGTTTAATTCATTACCCGTATTTGCCTTTAAATTTAAATTCCCTCGAAACCCTGCAACTCGAAACCCTGGCGAGGTGAACGGTTTTCGGTGAATAACGCCTGATCTACTCTAGCTAAAAATACAAATGAGGGCTCATTGGAAAGGTCTTGCTTGGAGTTCAGGGGCTTAACCCTGGTGTGGAATTCGAAAAAAAGTGCTTCCAGGCTGGCTACAGTCTGCCCTGAGACCCCTTGGAGGATAAAATCCATGAAAAAAAATATTTTTATTGGCACAAAAAAGGCAGAGGATATTCTGACTGTAACTGAATCTATATAATGTATCTGTGGGTATATATGTGGGCATATATATGTACAATTTGGGTGGGTAATGTTTTGAAGAAGTACTCCCTGTAACTCAACAATGGCCTGACATTTTTTGAATATCGTTTATGGAAGAACAAAAACACTGTATTGGACAATGTCTTGTTGAAACTTGCAGTGAGTCCACAAAAACAATTGGTCACAAAATGCGACACTGGAAATATGTGACGGGGAAATGTGCCCAGTAATTGCTAAATATAGATCAGTTAAGCACTCTAAAACCCTTGTGTGTGATTTGTCAACAGTGAACAACGACGAAGAAGCAGAATGTGACATCAATAAAGTGACTAAAGAACTGGAGCAGCAGGCCCTGGACGACCAGGAAAAGGACGATGATGGCGAGGATGGTCTGTCTTTGTTTAGTCATTCTTGTCATACCCAGTAAATGTAAAATGATTGCTTTACTACTGTATACCTTTCCATGGGTTCATGTGCTTTACAAAAAGTAAAAAAATCTCTTATTGGATATTTTCTGGGTAAAATATGTCTTGTGCTTCTGACAGATGGGGAGGAAGGGGACTCCGCTGGAAAGAAGAAGAAAAAGAAGAAGAAAAAGAAAGGCCGTGAGTTAATGATCTAATGGCTTATAGTGTGTTCAGATTCTCAAGACCTCTGTTTTCTTATTCATTTGTTTTTCACCTCTCTTTATTTCCAGCCAAGACACAGACAGATCCTCCATCTATTCCGATTTGTGAGCTTTATACAAGTGGAGTGTTCCCTAAAGGGCAGGAATGTGAATATCCAACCTTGCAAGACGGGTACAGACCATATCAGCGCATGTCTCAACAGAAGTACTCTGTGAATAAAGTATTGCTTGTGCATTTTGTGAGCTTTTAAATAAAAGACAAACACTCCAGTCAAATTGCATTGTCTTTTGAAGGTTTGCTACTGTTGCTCAGGCACTGATTGTCTTGTTCTCTTCTCAGCCGCAGTGCAGCGTGGCGAACAAGCAATGAGGAAAAACGTGTGTTGGATAAAGCAAGTGAGGAAAACTGGAATGACTTCAGACAGGCAGCCGAAGCTCACCGGCAAGTCAGGAAGTATGTTATGAGTTGGATTAAACCAGGCCTGACAATGACTGAGATCTGGTGAGTCTGAAATCTTAATGTGATTTGTGTACATTTTAGTATGATTCAAAATGGCACTGTGCAGTTATCTCTGACTGGTAATTATTTGTTTACACTTACAGTGAGAAGTTGGAGGACTGCTCTAGGAAGTTAATCAAAGAAAATGGCTTAAACGCTGGTCTTGCTTTCCCTACTGGCTGCTCCCTCAACCACTGTGCTGCGCACTACACCCCTAATGCAGGGGACACCACAGTGCTTCAGTACGACGACGTCTGCAAGATCGACTTCGGCACACATATAAATGGTGTGTGGCTTACATATGAGTAGAGCTGCCATTTCAAGTTACTCTTTGCTGCCAAAATTCAAAATTGAGGTTTTGGGACCATTAAAAAGATGGAAAAAATAAGCTTTAAAATGATGTATTGGTCAAAGCTGTATCTTAAACAGTTGTCAAGTTACAATCGTTTGAATTATGGTAGCACAGCATAATTTTCCAACTGAAAAATTTAAAGTTTTTGTCTGTTTTTTTTGTTGATATCTTTAACAATCCATAGCATTCAAAGAGGTGCACACAGTATTCAACAACAAAATTTTACTAAAGGCATTTAGATACTTAGAACAATACATTAAATCAGACTGAAGACACATCACTAGAGCCAAAGAACTCATTGACCAACTTGATTCAGTCTTGCTGGCAGCAGCAGAGCACAAATTGGAGACGTCCACTGAGTTTACGCTTTAGCTATTTTACATTATTTTGACAATGACATTATATCAAACAGCAATCACACAACACCACACACTTCACTCTAAACAACTTTGATGTTGACCCAAAATACAAACGTTAAACCGGATCTTTGTGAGGAGATATATTCTCAAAAAAAAAAAAAAGCTAGCATTAGGCTACACAGAACACTGCTAATCTGTCGAGGGGGAGGCGGACACATGGCTGTAAAGACAGGGCTTCCTATTGGACACTGAAAAGGTTTGGTGTACATGATTTTAAGCATTTTGATAGATTTAATAAGATCAGGAATTGACATTTTAACACCATACTTGGACAGCTGAGATCGTGACGTTTCAGAGGAAAGGATTTGAGAGCTACAACTCATTAAATATCCATTTAAATACATTCTCGTAATTATTTCTATGATGAAACTTCGAGAGATTCATTTTGATGGCCATTTCTTTCATATAAGACCAAAAAAGAAAAATCAATATTTTTGATGTTTTTCAACATAATCAGCCCAATAAATTGAACGCTGACTTCTGACTCAATACGGCAGATCAGGTCACAATTTCACTGTCTTCTGTCTTGCAGGTAGAATCATTGACTGTGCCTTCACTGTCACCTTTAACCCAAAGTATGATAAACTGCTGGAAGCCGTTAAAGATGCCACAAATACCGGAATTAAGGTAGCTGTTTCTGTGTAGATGATTGCTAATCTTATAATGTTTAACGGTCCAGGTACCTGATCCATCACATTGCATTTAGCTACCAATTAAAGAACATATGGAGTTGAGAAATATGTTTGTTTTCAGTTGTTTTTTATCTTGATTATTTGTCAGTGTGCAGGAATTGATGTCCGTCTCTGTGACATTGGAGAATCTATTCAGGAGGTCATGGAGTCATATGAAGTGGAGCTTGATGGTAAAACATACCAAGGTATGTTGGTGTTCTGTGCATCATGTTTTCTAACTGTTTAATACAACATACGAGTCTGTAATGTTGTGTAATTTTCTCCATGATTTCATGTAGTGAAGCCAATCAGGAATCTCAATGGCCACTCAATCGGACAGTACAGAATACATGCTGGCAAGACTGTTCCCATTGTCAAAGGTGGTGAAGCCACAAGAATGGAGGTTAGTTTCACCAAAAACTTATTTCTTAAATAATTTATTTCAGTATTAATTGAAAAGGACTGCATCGCAGGTTTTGTTTGGCAATAGGCTGTTGGTTTGTTATTATTATTAATGTTAGATTGTTTATTTATTTACCCGCCCACTCTGCTTTATCTGTACCCAGATATCCAGTTACGCCTGTAGAGGGGTGTGCCTAAATATATTATCACTGCAGTGCCACGACAATATTTAGCTATCAGTTACTGACAGCTCCTTAAGATAGAGGTGTGGTTAAGCTGACTATGACAGTTCACGTACTTACATAGAAGTGTTACGTGCGCTTGTCAAAACACCTTCTAGGCAATTGTTATAATTAAAAGCAAAAGTCTTTTTTGAAATCCTATCATATACAGCAGAAGCACATTCTAAACTTGAGTCCCACTGCTCCGCTCTTTTGTAGGAGGGAGAAGTGTATGCCATCGAGACCTTTGGAAGCACTGGAAAAGGGATGGTGCATGATGACATGGAGTGCTCACATTATATGAAAAACTTTGAAGTTGGGCATGTGCCAATCAGGCAAGTTCTTTTACTATCACAGTCGAAGACAAAGTGTAAATGCTTATTAGCCCACAATTTTTGAAGCATCTTTGTATCAAAACATAATTGTGGACCATGTACATATTCAATTGTTTTTTTTTTTTGTTCCCCACCACATCCCCCACCCTCCTCACAGACTCCCCAGGGCCAAGCATTTGCTGAATGTCATCAATGAGAACTTCGGCACACTAGCGTTTTGCCGGCGCTGGCTAGATCGTCTGGGTGAAACCAAGTACCTGATGGCACTGAAGAATCTGTGTGACCTGGGCATCGTTGATCCATACCCACCTCTGTGTGACACCAAAGGCTGCTACACGGCTCAATTTGAGCACACCATCCTACTGAGGCCAACCTGCAAGGAGGTGGTCAGCCGTGGAGACGATTACTAGAGTTTGGGCTCACCAATTTCTCAAAATTTCAGACATGTTTTGATGAGCTGGGTAGGGGGCTAAACGGCACACCTGTACTTACTGAGTTTCAATATTTGTGGTATTTTTGGGGGGTGTTCGGCACCAAGATGAATTTATTACTTGTTGGCCTGCGATATGCTTTGGAAACTCCGGACAGGCAGTTGTGTGCTCTTGCTCTTCATTTATCGAGCACTTTCAAGAGTAATAAGTGTAAAATTTTGGAAAATTGGTGGACATTTATTAATGTATAACACCATGTTAGCCCAGGGAGGACTGAGGTCGAGCTGTATTTCTATACCACCATGCAAAAAAGTAATTAGAAGGATGGAAAAAGGTTAATGTTCACTGATATGTTTTTCCTTTTTGCTGAAAACAGCTGTGCTTCTCAGCAGTTTTCAGTTGTATTCTCCTTTCAAGCTGTGGACAGAGTTCTATGATGGAGTTCTATGACAGAAATTGGATTGTTTTAATTCCTGATCACAGGAATAAGCCATTAAAACGATGTAGATACATCTTACACACGCTGTGCTTTGTTGCCTTTAGATAAAAAGTAACAATGCTTTCTTCTCTTGGACTAGAGCTGGTGGTGTTGGTGATGCATAATAACCCTGTATGTTTGAGCTGAGCTGTGTTTTGAGCTAAAATCAGTCACACCTCTGAATAAAGCACAACATAGTGTTTTATTTTGAATTACAAATAAAATTTGTAAGAAATTATTACTTAAAACATTAGTTGAACTTTGTTGTCTCTCAGCAATCGGAAACAACATACATGAAACAAAGTAACTATTTAACTAACGACAGCCACAAAGTTAAAACAAATGTTGAAACTATCATAAATGGGTAAGTGACAACAGCTGGACATCAAGTGAAGAAATAGCTGGTATCCTGTTGTGCCTTGTTGGTCATCACAAAGTCTTTGCCTTTCTTTTTGTTTTCAAATGGTTCTGAGCGTGGCGTCGGTTTTCTTACAATCTATAAAAGAAAAAAATGAAATGTATGTCAGGAAACGAATACGCAGTTTTAATAGTTTTGGTAGTGATACCAGATGGTCCCCCATGGTTTGAGAACTATCAATAAACGAGAAAACTGCATGTTTTGAACCAAATATTCAACAATAAGCAAAGTGAAACTGAAATGTGCCCCTCCACAAATGCCATTATGATGCCAGTGATATATAGATTACATCATTCACAACAAACCCTTTTCTTGTTCTCAGAAAAGGCCCGTTCCTTGGCCAGTTTAAGCATTTCCTTCTGACGCTGTGTCTTCAGCTGTGCCTTTTCTTCTTGGATTCTGCGAATGGTAGTGTGTGGCCATTAATTCTTGAGGAAATAGGTCATCGGTACAAGGCAGCACAAATGCAATTGTGTAACAGACCTCACATCTAAAATACATAAAATGGCTGCAGCTT
>JBBPCW010000127.1:6722714-6749976 GCA_037974425.1 Phenacogrammus interruptus
AAGCTGAAAATGTACTGATTTCGTGGAATGACCCTGGTACAACTCAGTGAATGATGTAAAACTTTATTATACACACTGATTCCAACTGATTAACTACAATTATTTGTTGTTCCTATAACTTGGTTAAGTGACAAAACTTGTTTCAGGCACTGTATGTTATGATTGTACTGCTCCGGCCCACTTGACATCTAATTAGGCTGTATGTGGCCCCAGGGACGTAGCACAACACCCCCACTTTTTCTGAAATGCAATTCCATCCAATCTGCTTTTGTCAGAACGATGCTACACGGGTCAATTTGGCTTCCCCATCCCAGAACACCCCTACTTTTGGAAAGCCTGAAACACCCCTGTGTGGCCCCTGAAACAAAAGGAGTTTGACACACCTGATCTAAAAGATGTAAAGAAGATGTAAGCAGAAGCAAGGCCATGAAAATTAATTTTGCATATGTCGTTAATTCAGCTACAGATCATAGCTGAATAGTTGCGAAATCTACAATTACCCTGAGAATCATTTTACATTTAACACATTGTACAATGTTGAATCTTAGCTTGGCCATTTCATCTCTCAGTATACTTGCGGTTGAAATGACAAAGTTCTCTTTGACTTTGACTGGGCATTTTATGTGGCTTGGCCTTATAGTAGTTACAGGCCTTAGAATACTGACTGGAGGGGCAGCACTCTCACTTCATGCAGTTTTGAGTTTTTTCTCATTGTTTTTTCCACCTCGCTGAAAGTATCTGGTATTTCAATTAATACGAAATATTTAATATTACAAAAACAAAACAAACCCACATTTTAGACTCTAAAGCTATCTATGACACAACCAGGTCATACGTGGGTAGAAAGAAAGGCTGTGGAGTCCCATCCAACTGTACGGGGCAGAAGTCAGCAGCTTGCGAAGGTCTAGTGTACTGGTTAAACATGGCTAATGCCGCCATCTTGAGGAAATTTATTTTTGTTTCAGAGAAGCAGAATCCCCTTCGTTTGAATAATAAAAAACAACAACATATGAATGGACGGATAAATGGATGAATGAACAAACTAATGAACAGATAAATGTATACTAAAAACACACAAATAAGTTCATATGCATGATTATTTCGGTTGAACAGGAACTTCTCATGGGAAGACATGTTTGATACAGTTTTATACGCGTTGTTGTTCTTTGTGTCACACAAAGGGTATTATTTATTTCTTTATTTCATAAGGTTGATTGCGTCCATCAGTAGAGGAAATTTTGGTACTCTAGCAGTTTTTAGCGCTTCTTCTTCTCTTTGCCTCCATGACTCTCTTTGTTGTGACTGAAGGCCGACGTCGTGTCCCTCCAGCCAACGCGCGCGCGCCGTCTAGATAGGGCTCAGCCAATCAGGAGCGGACTCACTGAGTTGTGAGTGGCGCGCGCAGGGAGGCAGGTAGGTACTGAAAGATCGAGTGCCGCGTTTGTTGTCATTATTTTTTCTAAGTTGAAAAATGATGCGGGTTTTGCATCGTAGCTTCATTTTTTGAAAACGAGTTGATGCTCAGGGCCAAGGAGAAACCGCGTGTGGTGAGAAACGGTAGCTGTTTGTGTTGTGTGAAGCAAGAGAGGCATATTTAAACGCTCCCGCCGGTTTGACGTGTGTCAACAGCACGGACTGATTCCAGCCGGACAGGAGAGGAGAGAACAGGAGAACAAACTGTCCAAAAAGGGCACCGTGTCACAGCTGTACGGTGCTTTACTCACTCACAAATCTAAACAGAACCGGCCTGAACCTCGGCGCCTCTCCATCTGGCCCGCCCCGAGCTCCGGAGAGACCTAACTCGGCTAACAAAAGCATGGCGGAGTTCCTCGAAGACCCGTCCGTCCTTACCAAGGAGAAGCTGAAGAGCGAGCTGCTCGCCCACGACATACCCCTGCCCAGCGGAGACCATAAGAAAGACGTGTACGTCCAACTGTATCTCAAAAACCTGACCGTGCAGAACCAGACGAAGAACCCTCCAGCCACAGACACCTTCTCCAGCGACGAGGAGATCACACCCGTGCTGTCCAACAGGAGCCGCTCAGGAAAAGTATGTCTTTAAAGATACTTAACACCTCACTTACAGTAATTATTCGTTTAAATCACAGTTTCTTCAATCACAAATCTGAAACCGAAATGAAAAAGATTTCAAATTGACGAACACAATCAAATTCCATATTAGATTGTCAAATTGTCACATGAGGTTGCTGGTTCATAGCGAAGCAATCGAAAATTTAAATGTAAAAATGTTGAATGCTCATTCAAGGCCTAATTGTAGATTTCCTTCTTGATATTTTTAGAATCATAATTTCTCACCACAGAGTTGAAGCAGAAATGAGAAATGTTCAAATAGACCATTTCATTTTCCATATTAAATTAAGTCCCGTCACATGGGATACTGATATTTAGCAAAGCAATAGAAAATCTGAATGTAAAAAAAGCTGGAAGCTCATCCACTGCATAGTTTTCCCCTCTAATGCTTAACAGGAGCAGTTCAGGAAAAGTACATATTTAGATAAAGAATCTTGGAAGATACTTAACCCTTCACTTTCAGTAATGATTTTATTTTTATATTTATAAGAACGGTAATTTCTCACCACAAATCTGAAACCAAATATCTGTTCAAATAGACTGATGAAAAAAAAAATTTATTTTCCCCATTAAAGCACATCACAAGAGGCTGCTGATATTTAGCAAAACAATAGAAATTCTAAATGAAAAATGTTGGATGCTCATCAAAAGCATAACTAGTATTTTGCACTTCGTCATTCAGTTAGTTAATGTACGCAAGGTTAAATATTCAGACTGGTCGTTATGTAGCAATTGATTTCTTTATGTCTGTGATCAACCTACAGAAAGCTACAAGAAAGACTGACAAGGTACGAAAAGAGGAGCTGGATGTTTTCAGCCTGACTGATGAAGACTTAAAAGCTCAACTGTTACAGTATGGAATCAATCCAGGTCCCATAGTGGGTGAGTTTTCTCTTTCTACCTCATGCTGAAAAGTTGCATGTGCTCTAAGTAAATGTAAACTGCATTTTTAGCTCCACTTCACACAAGAAGCTTTCAGTGAAAGTAAAGAGCAGGCTGCCTTATTTGAATGTCTGTTCCTATGTTACTTTATAGCTGATCTAAATTGTTCACTGTTGCGGAAGAATTTGTGTGATTTCACTCATCCCTGTGTGATAGCCTCAACCCGTAAACTGTACGAGAAGAGACTTCAAAAGCTGTTGGATCAGCCTCCATCAGAGACCACTCCACCTGAACCCGAAACTGCAGTTCCAGAAACGGTTACCCTTAAGGCCGATGGAAATCAGAATGGCAATACACACTCAGTGGAGGATCAGTACAGTGACAAAGAAGAAGGTAAAATAGGTAAAATTGTTGAAATGATTTCTCTGTTAAAAATGAGTTGCCTGTTGTCTACTGCTAATGAATAGTTCTGCTGCCACAAAGAAATATTAACCAAGAGTACATCATCCATGATGAATTTTAAGGGCCTGTGATGGTCATATACTGATGTAGAAAATAGAAGCTTACTGCTTTTAATGTGTATTCATAGAGTAAAAATATTGAAGATTGAAATCTCTTTTATATCCATGTGGGGCCTGTCAAGTAGAATCTAAATATACTGACTGTAAAATGCTGGATTGCCATTTTTAATAAATTAATTGGTTGAATATGGATGGTTTGCATCTCTGGGATTTTTTTGATAATTTTCTATATTTCTATATTATAGGAGCCTGTTAGTATTCTTCATTTGTACTCATTATGTTTTGCTGTTTCTGTTTTTCAATTTGTAGACATTGTGGCCGCACAACCAGAGCCAGTTCCTATAGTGAGCAAGCCAGTGAGAAGCAGAGGAAAAACACCAGTCACAACTAGGACAAGCAGCAGGCAACGCAGCAAAGTAAAAGCCTATTGCAGCATATTTACGTCAATAAGTGCATTTTATGTTAGTCACGGGGCCAGTCCTGAATGTACAGAATTTATAGAATTTTCTGATAAAACAGGCGGCAGACACTTTTCCACCGAGTGTATTTATGATGACTCGGGTTGATGTAAGACTGAATGCAATTTGAATCACTTGCACTTCCTGTCTTGCCCGTTTTAGTGTGTTTAGGGTGTATGCATACTTGCAGACATTTGAAGAGACAGAACCATTGCTAATCTGTACTACTTATGTCTTAGCAGGTGGAAGAGACAACACAGGCTAATATACAAGCAGGCTCTGTGGATGGTCGAGACATTTTACAAGAGTTGTTCCCTGGTTTGCCCGCAACACCCACAGGCATAACGTGAGTATATCTCTTAGTGTTTTATTATTGTTTAATTTTAGCTACATTTTCATTTTAGTTGACAATGCCCTTTTCCAGTATAAATAAAATTGACATGTACCCTTTTGTGTTCAGTGCCACAAGATCTTGAGATTACATTTTTTATATCACTACCTTATCCGTCAGGATGTATATCATGGTGAATGTGAGGGGAGGAATTTGAAAATAGACATTGAAAGTGCTAGAATTGATATATTTTATGTAAATAATGCTACCTGCATTGAAGTTCAATGATGAGGGTTAAACAGCAAAAACATTAAACGAACAGTGTTGTAACGGTAATTAACCCTGATCCATGTCTGAAACTATGCCATGTTGGATCCTTGAATTTGAGGAAACTGGGCCTGGATAGTCCTTGAAAAGTCCTTGAATTTGATATTCTGGAAGGCATGGAAACACTGGTGAACACATACATACATATATATACATTTTTGGTATCTTTTTTTCCTTTCATCTGTTTTACTTGTTCTGTGGCTTGTTTTGGAACAGACAAAAAACATGAGTGCCATATTTTAAAAAAGAAATTATGAAAACTGTACATTCTGAACACTGCAGTAAATTCAAAAAATTGTGCTTTTTGTAATGAAGCTAAACAGCAGCTGATGTATGGTCACCAAAACATAACCTAGCGTAATTTATCACACTAAAGAGACATATCTAATTACCCATGCAGTTACTACAAAGTTGCATTGCATTAGATTTAATAATACAGGTCAACAAAAAATGTTTGTAATCATCAGAAATCACAACACACTTTTCAAAACCAGTTTTTTCATGCAGATTTCAGATCTTCAGTTTTTTTTTTCACTCGCATCAACTTTTTATAATACGAGTAATATTAGATTTGCGATAGACTTGTATGCAGTTTTTATTAAACCGCAGGCACCAATCAAGTAAGTTACGACTGTTTCTTCAAAAACGCTTAGCATAAGATTATTGTATGCTAATTATACCAACTATCATGCAGTATATAACTAGCTTCAAAAACTGTACATGCTAAGGAAAATCTAAACACAGATTTGAAATCAGAATGAAAAACACTACTAAATAAACATAAACCTTTTGACCTGTTGACCTGTGTAATTTGACAGACACATTTATCCAGAGGGTCTTATGAGGAAACAGTTGCAATATAAGAACCAATTTAATTCCCCGAAGAAGTTGCAGAATATTAACATCTCATCGGTTTTCCTCAAATCTTAAACAAAAAACCTACACACCTCTGATTTACAGAAGAATCATCCACTGGTATTCTTTAGGAAACCAAATGGTTCTGTGGCATCTGGCACATTTACAAGTGTACACAGTAACAATCTATATTCTGTCTATGCAGTGCCAGTTGTCGGAAGCCGATTCGTGGGGCAGCTGGGCGTCCAGTAAGGCCACTGGATCTCTGGCCAGAAGAGTCCCTCATAAAGCAGAGTGTGTACATGACTTCTAAATCGTCGATCACAGACAGTCGCAGTGCACTGTCACCTAGCCGTCCTCCAGCACGCCGCTCCTTTTCCATCTGGTTGAAACTGCTGGTGTTCCTCACACTGGTTGGCTCTCTTTTCTACGTCATTCAGAACGTGACAACCGAGCAGATTGACACATGCAGGCTCTTCATACAGGACAATGTGGTCAATCCACTCCTCAGTGCTATTGGTGGTGTTGATCAGGTGGAGATCGCTGGTAGTAAATAAGAGCCCCTTCTGTCTGTGGCTCTACAGTGTGTGTGCATGAGCTGTCATTGGTCAGATGAAGGGTCAACATGTTGACAGAGGTTTTAGTTTTAATTGCAGTCCATCTTTACAACCAGGTCTGAAAATGTGTTTTAAGTAGTTTTTAAACTTTTAAACTGTGTGAATTGTGTTTTCATCTTCAGCTTTTTTTGTTTTTGCTGTTTTGTAGCAGATACCATGACGGAGGAATAAATAGTATTTGCATAGACTTGTATGATGGTGGAACATTTACCAGTATGTCTGTAGCACTTCAAGGGCTACCCTGACAGAGACATATTTGTTCTGAGTATAAACAAACTGGTTTCCTAAAAGGGTTCAGGGCATGTTAAACACAGGGGTAGTATGAGCCGAATGTGATTTTTATTTTATTTTATTTTTTTACATATTGGGGCATTAAGAAAAGTACAATTTTGCTTTCATTGGACTTTACTAGGTTGTACTGTATGTACATACACAATTTGATACATTTAGCTGTTTTGTTTTATTTTGACATGATCATGGCAGAAACAATGTCTTGTTTGGAAATAGCATCTATAATTAAGCAATTAGCTTCCATCTAAGTGTATTGTAGCATTGAAACATGCCCAAACTACTGGACTACCAGGTCAGTTATGCAGTCTGCTTTTAGTGCCACATGTGTTGGTCTTCAACAGAGTTTGGTCCACAGCTCTGCACCCTCAGGCAATAGATCACAGTGCAGTGCCACTGGAGTTTAACTGGTTCATTTTGTGGTAGATAACTCGGTGTGTATGTAATCTCATCTTGTGACGTGAAAGTATAACTTCTGAAATGCTCAAATCAGTCATGACATGTTCTGAAACAACCCTATTGTTTTTCTTTCTTTTCTTTTTTTTCTCCCCTGGTCAAACACTGGTTATCTGGCCAAAATATGAATTAAATTCATGTGCTGTAATTTAAAAGGTGGCATTTTAGTTGCATTTGCCAAGCATGAAACAGCTTAACACCATCCTTTCACAGGAATACATGTATGGTGATCTATTGTACTTAAGTTTGCAGGGTTGTCTTTTTTTTGTATAGTACTATTTGGAAATGAATTGTTTTTTGCTTTTTTAACTGCAATATTTTTCTAACACCTTCTAAAAACTTTTTAAAGACAAATAAACGGAGTTCATTTGAGAATGTGATCGTCAAAGTGCTGAAGACCACATTTGTTTCTACCTGCTTTGTAGAAAGCAGAAAATGTTTTTTTGAATGGTAAAAATGTTTGCACTTTGTCACAGGGCAGCTAACGGTGAATGGAAATCATGAGAAATTTGGAATTTTCCCTCTATAATAAATTGAGTGTTTAGCTTTGGGTCAATACAGTAATGTGTGAAATAAGAAATGAAAGGCAGTTTTGCCCATTCATGCTCGTTTAGTAAGTTTATGGGTGTGTGTACTCGCATGTATACATATCAGAGTAATGTTCACAAAATGGCAGAGGTTACTTATCAAACTGCATGTTAAGAAGTTAACAAAAGTGGACTCTAGATCAACAATGCTGCAAAGACACTGAATAAATGGTGGGTCTGTGTTGTCATTCATAATGTTTGCACACATTTTTTTTTAAGTGTAAAGTGTCCATTTGTCGGATGTAAACACCACATCACAGCTCACATTTTAAGTTTTTCGTAATGCTAAAACTAAGCAGGGAATTGATGTCTGAGATTATAAACTCAGTTATCCAAAATACAAGTCAAAGTCAATAGTGGTGAAGAAACCTGCCTGGGATAGAATAAAAGAGATGTGCAATTCAAGAAGAGAGCAGTATCAACGGAGCAACACCTTGTACTGTGGCAGTTCTGGGATTCATACGCACGACCTTCCAACTTTGGGGGGCAGATTCCACCAGGCTACTAGCTGCCGTAGGTGACCTTCACCTGCAGTAAAATGCAGGAACAAAGTATTAGGCCCAATTTTAATCTTGTATGTAAATGACATGTATTTAATCTGCGTGTGTGGGAGGATTTAAATACTGGATTTTGTCTGTCAATTTCATAAATGAAATCAAATCAATCGAAATCGGTGTCCATGCAGGAGAAGAGGTCATGCTTCCTCTGGGTCTCCTTGAGGCTGCAATGAGCCCTGCCCCTTGTTGCGAAGCTCCGCCTTTGCTCTAATCTGATTGGTTGATGGGTATGATGGGCGGGCCTTTCTTCTCTCCGACATTAGCAGGCGCGGAGCTGTGGTCTGTCTCTACGAGCGGAGAGGAGCAAGCGCCATTTTAGACCGGTCCAAGAAGTAAGGGGATTACCCTCTTTCTCTTATTTTTTCTTGTTAAATTGGTTCGTTTACATGTCAAACAGAATATGACACTGTCTGCGAGGGGCTGGGACTTGTGCTTTGTCCTTGAGTTTCGTTGATGTTCTCTAGACGCACAGGCCCCAACTACTCTTATGTGTGACCCGAGGACAGCCTCAGCCGGCCGGCGGCTGAGATAAACCGGTTCTTGTAGATGACTTGACACGGTTTCTTCTCTTGACTGGTGTTTTGTTGAATGTCGACGTGCTTGCTTATATACTGACATTCCTGGTTGATAAATAACCCTTAATCGTTGCTCTTTAGCCGCCACCAAAATGTACCCCACCGCTCTGACCCAGCTGGCGCGGGCGAACCCCTTCAGCGCCCCCCTCTTCACGCTGCAGAAGCTGGAGGAACCCTCACAGACCCCCGCCACTAAAGGACACAGCCGCAGGTTCGCAGCTGCCTCCGTGGCTGGTATGTTACCTAAGCTTTATTCTTGTATACTGACCCCAGCTTGACTTTAGTTATGATGTACTTTGTCCAAAATGATCAATCTAAAGTCACTGCTAGCATATCCTCGTGTACCCTTGTGGCTAGCTTAAGCTAACCTTAATTGAAACCAGTTATATTATGACAAATTATTTTATAACGGTTTTACCCCTTTTTGCTTTGTCAAATCATTGAATTGTTGCTTGAACGGATGTCCAGAGCTCTGGAGGACGCCCCGCATGTTCAGGATGTAAAAAGGTCGGGAATTTTAGCAAGCTAGCTAGAGCTAGCAAAGCTAGTGTAGCTGTGTAGATAAGTAGTCTCTCTTTAGGACATGAAACACTGTTTTGCTTTAAAAAAGGTCTGATCCTGAGAGGTTGTGTATGCTTGGTGTTCATTTTTCTTCCGGCAGTTTTAAAGAATGTCTTTTTTTCACGATCGTGGGCCTGGTTGTGGTTCCATGGAGGACAGTGAAGGACAAAGTTGGGTCAGCAGAGCCTGCAGTAAAGATGTGGGGGAAAGTTCAGTACGAGCTTACTCTGATTGCCCACTGATAGACCACCTAAAATACGACCAGGAAAAAAAAACCACATTTACGTTAGTAGAGCCTTTCTTTTTAAGAGTCCTAGGTACATGACGTCCATGTACACCCAGCATGTTAACAACGCCTCATCCCATTGGCTTCTGCTGTAGCTGTATTCTCGTATCCAATATCACACATCCTGTAGTTGCCCAACCTTCCTTAAAACCACTGTTGTCATGTGGCAGTATTTCTTCTATTTGATTACTTGGTTTGCCTTTAAAATTTTATGATTCCATGGAAAACATATATCTGCCCTATCATACTCCTGACAGTTATATTGTTTAGAGTTTGTTGTAATGTTGGAGTTTTACAAATGAGGCCCTCACTGATCACATTACAAACCATAGGTAATCCATAATCCAATCCAGAGTTAATCCATAGGTACTGTCAAATGATGCATATCATTTGTTTGTATTACTTTGGTTTTGTGGAGCTTGATAAAGTAATTCCAGTTCAACATATCAAGGAGTGCTAGTAATGCTGGTTTGACTTTCAGCCTATAAAGGTCAACTGTCTGCGTAACCTTTGGCGCCGAATGCTGTTCCGCTAACTTCCTTTAAAACTCTGCAGACATTGTGGTGTCGAATGAATGCCATTCCGTGTTTCTCTTCAGAGGGAGACAGCTGTGAGTTCGGCTCACAGAAGTATTTCATCCTGTGCGGTTTCGGTGGGATTCTCAGCTGTGGTACCACACACACAGCAGTGGTGCCACTCGACTTGGTCAAATGCAGGTTGCAGGTCTGTGTGTGTGTATGCTGGAGTCCTGAGTGTGTATGGTCCCAGCACCCCAAGCATGTTTGATATTGTCTTGTGATGCATGAGCATGTGTGTGTTGTGTTCCTCATATAACAGACACAGGTGATAGCTGTGAGTTTGGTTCTGGGAAATACTACGCCCTCTGTGGCTTTGGGGGCATCCTGAGCTGCGGTATCACACACACAGCTGTAGTGCCCCTGGACTTGGTCAAGTGTCGACTCCAGGTCTGTACTCGCACCCGACTCACTAACAAATGTTAAAGCCTGGTGCAAATAAATACTCACTTAAGTGGGCATGATGAACCCCAAGTCTCTCCACATATAAAAAAAAAAGCATATTACATTATTTTGTGAATAATTCAATTATACCGTTTACACCTGATGACTTCATGCATCTTGAGTATCAGGATTATATCTGGGTAAGGCAAAGCCACTTAAAAATGAAAGCCTAGATGCAGATGAGAACGCATTCAAGTCTTTAATATTATCATTTGATCAGTTGTACGTTAAAACTTGTGATTTATTCATGCCTTTTTAGTGATTTGTATTTATGTAAAAATGTCCTCTTGTTGGAAATGTCAATGAGAATAAATCTCTAACAGTAATGTTTTGATGTTTGGTGGATTTTTTTTTTTTTTTTTTTAAGTTTTGAAATCCAGCATGTTAATGCCATTTGTGATTACATGAGTGTATTCACCATTACCAACTGGTTCAGAATGGAAGTGGTTTCCTGGTGCTTTTATGTACATGTGTTCCATCAGCTGCTTTATTACCAATTTTTATGTTTAGGTGGACCCAGGAAAGTACAAGAGCATCTTTACCGGATTCTCAGTCACAATCAAAGAGGATGGTGTGCGGGGACTTGCTAAAGGTTGGGCACCCACATTCATCGGCTACTCCATGCAGGGTCTCTGCAAGTTCGGATTCTATGAGGTGTTCAAGATACTGTACAGTGATATGCTTGGAGAGGTATGTTAACTTACATCGCATAAAGAATAACTGTAAGGCTCAGTTCTCATTAAAATGTGTGCATGTTAGTCTAGCTTCACATAGGTCTCCCTTACTTGTTATGGAATATATAGTACATTGCTAGTAACATGCTTCAGTGGCAAATTCTGAGAGTAGGCTACATAATGGTGTCTGTATACATATTCTGTTAATCTAAATAATGCCAATCAGTATTAATAACTAATAAAGAGTAGTTGGGTATACGCGAAGAATGGGCTTTCCCCGCAAAAATACTATTCAAGTTAAGAAGGTTTTTTTGGGGTATTTTTTTGGTCATTTCTGCCATACACACAGTACATAGTAAAAATGAAACAATGTTCCTTTAGGACCGTGGTGCAACACAAGAACAGAACACAAGACCACAAGTGCAAACAGGACAAAGAGCTCAAAAAAAGAACACGAGCAACAATGTTTGATGGTTAATCAGTGGTTTTATTAAATGATGATTGATGCTGTGATACATTAGCTCTTGTTTGCACTGTTTCAAACTGAAAGTGTATTCTAGAGAGATCTCTAATATATGCTGTATAATCTGAACTTGGCAATGGTGTTTCTCAGATGTGTATTAATGACCCTGCTCCTGCTCCTATAGGAGAATACCTACTTGTGGAGAACCTCTCTATACCTGGCAGCATCTGCAAGTGCAGAGTTCTTTGCTGATATAGCTTTGGCCCCTATGGAGGCGTGTAAAGTGCGCATCCAGACCCAGCCTGGTTATGCCAACACCCTAAGGGAGTGTGCCCCCAAGATGTATGCTGAGGAAGGCCTCTGGGCGTAAGTTTCTTTTCCTCTTTGTCTAAGCAAAAGAGACGATTTGTTTTACAGGTAGTTGGTTGCACACGTTCCTTAGATCCACCTCTGGGGAATCTTTATCTCTGGTGCTGTTTCTCCAGACTGGAGGTTCCCAGCAGCTTTTCTGGCTGTACAGTTGGAGGTGCTTGAGTCATTGGCGTGTGAGAACAGTCTACCTGCTTCTTCAGCTCAATCACTGCCCTGGCACCCTTGCTGGACTTAACCAGGGCAGGAAAGCTGTGGTGCGGACAAATGGTTCTAATATTAGTTGACATGCAGTATGTTTTTTTTTTTTTGTTTGTTTGTTTGTTTTTTTTGAGTGTGGACATGCATGTCAGTTTGGCTTCAGATAGAAAAAGAATTGTTTAACTTCTGTGAATAGGGCTTCTGTAGAGACAAATATGCCGTTTTCTTCAAATGCAGTGTATTTTGATAATGCCTTCTGCTTCCCTGACATTTGTGGAATGAACATCTGTAATATCTTTCTGACAGATTCTACAAAGGTGTAGTCCCTCTGTGGATGAGACAAATCCCCTACACTATGATGAAGTTTGCCTGCTTTGAGCGCACAGTTGAATTGCTCTACAAGTATGCGGTGCCCAAACCCCGCAGTGAATGCAGCAAACCTGAACAGCTGTTGGTTACCTTTGTGGCTGGTTATATTGGTAAGACTGACAAATGAGTGTTTTGGAGATTCAAGTAATCACTTTTGTCCACTGAATAACCTCTTAATTACATTTACTTGTATGTTTATTTTTAAAAGTATAAATGCATAATTTTATGGTGGAATGGGGAATGATGATTTTTGACTACTTTGCTTTCAATCTCTGTGTAGCTGGTGTGTTCTGTGCCATCGTATCCCACCCTGCTGACTCTGTGGTGTCTGTGCTGAACAAGGAGAAGGGAAGTACTGCTGCTCAAGTATTGAAGAAGCTAGGACCCATGGGTGAGCATCTCCCTACTTGTGTGAACATTAAAGCAGACACCGCAAACTTTTTTTGGTAACAATTGTTACTTTTACAACAGTTTCATTTATTGAGAAGGAATATGGTTCCACAGTCTGTTAGAATTTGCTGCTCAATTGTACAACACATCAAGCAGTCTAGTGCTATAAAATTTAAAATGCACCACAAGCTTGTTTACATTAGATCTGGGATTCTCAACCAACGGGCCACAAAGGCTTTTGATTGTGCTGCAAGTTTAAAATTGAGACAGGCCATTGGTCTGCAATTGATTATTTAATATCTAATGTGGCCAAGCGGGCCTTGGCAACTTGCTGTGATAGATAGGTGGGCCTTAATCTTGAAGGGGTTGAGAACCATTGCATTAGATAAATCCTCTTGTGAAGCTAGTGGAAATCTTAGCAGAACTGACCACTTTGAAAGTGAATTACAAGTTTCTCCTTGTTTAGTGGCTTAGCTGTAACATTAATTTAGTCAGTAAAGTAAATAAACACATGAGGATGGGGGCCTCAGACAAGGTCGGCTGCAGCAGCTCACATTTACTCTACATTTCATGTAGTAAAGCTTCTAAACGTTCACTCATTCTGTGTTCCTGGTATGTTGAGTTACTTTTTCTTGGATAACACGCTCCTTAGATCCACCTCTGGGGGGTCCTCCAGCTGTGGGACTGCTCTCTCTATATGAGTGCTGTTTCTCCAGACTGGAGGCTCCCAGCAGCTTTTCTGGCTGTACAGTTGGAGGTGCTTGAGTCATTGGCGTGTGAGAACAGTCTACCTGCGTCTTCCGCTCAATCACTGCCCTGGCACCCTTGCTGGACTTAACCAGGGCAGGAAAGCTGGAGTGCGGACAAAAACGTCTTAATATTTCAGGTGACATGAATGTGGTAGAATTGTTTCATTTGACTTGTTTTTTGACACTTTTTCAGGTGTGTGGAAGGGCCTGTTTGCCCGTATCATCATGATCGGTACCCTGACTGCCCTGCAGTGGTTCATCTACGACTCTGTCAAAGTCTACTTCCGCCTGCCACGTCCTCCTCCCCCTGAAATGCCAGAGTCTCTAAAGAAGAAGCTGGGTCTCACAGAGTAGAGAGCACCTCACCTATCCTATCCCTTGATGTCCAGCTTTCCTCTTTTTTTTCTATATTTAAATTAATGGCTGCCCTGCTCCTTCCCAGGCCGCTGCTAGTCTCTTCCATCTGTGCAGGAAGGGTGAAACTTCCTCTGGAAGTTTCATAGATAAATATGACATGAATGAATACCACCTGGTTTTAAAGTATGTTTGTCAATAGTATGATTAAAAGTATCTGGAAAGAAAACACGTGAAGGTGTTTTTTCATGTATAGATGTCTTGGCACACTTTCTCCTGACCTACAAGATGTCTTTACTGGTGAATGGCAGTAAAACTAAAGGTCAGTGTCAGTAGTATTATGCATTCACACTCCACTGGAGCACAACAGTGCATTGTCTGAATATTTCTTGAATAAAAGGGATGAAATAAAGAAGCTGAACCCATGTGTTGAGATTAAAGCGGTTTTATTTGTTAGAGTTTTAAAAGAAAGGACTGGTGAGTAAAGGGCTGCACTTAATGTCTTAGTCATGCTTAACGGTGGCCCTCTTACGGTTTTTATTTTTATTATTTACACATTTTTGTGTATGTCAGGGATGTCCACTCTTGGTTGCAATTGGGCCGTGTGATTTTTAGGAAAGCAGGAAAACAAATGCCTGAAAACACACTGACTGACCATGTGAAATTAGAGATGTCCCCGCTTGTATTGAATTATTCCATTTGTACTTTACATCTGTGGTTATGGACACCACTGGTGGTTTTTAAGGCCATTTTGTTTTCCTATTGAGAGAATAACTTCATAGATCTATAAGGTGTGTGTAATGTAAACTAGGAAGGCAAAGTGTGTGTTTGCAATTATGTTAAATTCTAACTTTCAAACAAAATTGTTTCCATGTTTGCTAGTTAAATGTACAAAACAAAATTACATGTTTATGATCTGACAC
The DNA here is from genome assembly GCA_037974425.1 of Phenacogrammus interruptus. Taxonomy (NCBI): domain Eukaryota; kingdom Metazoa; phylum Chordata; class Actinopteri; order Characiformes; family Alestidae; genus Phenacogrammus; species Phenacogrammus interruptus. Next base: position 6,737,618 of record JBBPCW010000127.1, read on the forward strand.
CATACAGTCTGCTTTTAAATGAACGTGGTTTCAGTTTAGTCTTCCTGGCTGCCAGAAGAGCTCTAACATGCAGTACTAGATCGGGGGTCTGATCAGTGAACAGCTAATCACGTGGGTTTCTTCTTTTTTTAAATGAAAACTGCACGGTTGGTTTGGACACACATTTATATTGTGCTTACACTCTGGGTGAGGTATCTGCAAACAGACATGAAGTGACATGTCCTTTGACACACCCAGTAATACTCAGACCTCACCACACACTCCCTCCTCTCACACTGATTTTGAGATTTGCGTGGTTGGATCCCCAAGGTCAATGTCGGACAGTGTAAAATGAGTGCTTGAGAATTTCACCTGGATTAGCTAGCGATAACTGCCTGCCACTTGGGGGCCCTAGACTTTCATGATTAAAGCAATTTCATAATTTAAAAATATCACAAAAATCCATTGAAGTTTGTATTTTGTGTTTGTGAACTTTATCCGAGATAGCAGCTGACTCTTGTTGCTAATAAGTATATAGTCAGTTATGAATGGCCCCTGATTGCTTAGTCTTTGAATGATCATTTCCAATGCCATGCTCACCTTGCCTTTTTCTGCAATCAGACACACTTAGCTAGATAGAAATTTGATGAGGTGTAGAGGAGCCCAGGTTTTTTTTCCCCTGTGCACCTAAAGAAAGGCATACTTAAGCTTAAATCAATCTCCTGCATAATCAGTGTTGCAATGATGGGTTTAGGGGAGCTACTGTGTTGAGTGAACTTACAGTGGATGTCCTGCTCCCAAGTCACGCTTAATTTGTCTAATTTATCTCACTGTGCCAGATGCAGATTCATTGTGATAGATGCCATTCATTATTTGGTATAGGTTCGTTAAGAGATTATGCTATTTGAGCCCTGACTGACAGGATTAACAGTAAAATAATTTCTGTTCCCAGGGGAAGTGAGATGCTAAAACCATTCATCATGCAAGGTGGATGAATTGTACAAGGTTCAGTTCTAGATATAGTTTATAGTGTTGCATGAGTAGATCCTCTATTGAGTGATTACCTTGTTTGCAGCATTTTAGTCCGTCTTCTATAAGTTGGTGCTGTGTAATCCTGCAAATTAACTTCCCCTCTGGCTTTGAATCATTTTCGTTCTGGAAAGGTTCACCACAGGCATCTCAGACCATCAGACTGTCTCACAGCATAAAATGCCTTTTAGTTCAGCAGTGTACTTTTCTTAAAGGCCCATTTGTGTGCATTTAAAATGTAATTTACTCGTTTAAAAGATGAACTGCAATGGAATACGGTATAACCGATCCCTAGCTAAAGTTTATAAATATGTATTTTTGAAGGTACCACCACAGAGACAGTTTGGTACCATTTATGTTGAGTGGGCAGTCCTTAATTCCTGGGCTATTAGAGATGACTTCTGACAGACTGGCCTTCTTCCCATTTGTAGAAATCTCTGCACTCTTAACAGTGCCAAGGTGCTCTTCTGTACCTGTTAACCTTCCTTTCTGAACATATGTACCGCATCATTGTTCAGCATGATCTCCACTGCTCTCCACTCCTACTACCTTGTGTGTGTCACCTTCCTGACAAACACCTTCATTTTCTCTCAGACTCAGGATTATATCAGGACTTTGTGGCTTCTCTTTTAACAACACTGTGTTAATAACAGAAAACCTAGAGTCACCTGAAGCCCAGCTCCTCGCTCGCCACTGCTGTAGAAGCTGCAATTGTAGCCCCTCATTCAAACATGGCTTATATGAATCACATCATACATCACACAACTGAATACCTACGTAGCAATCAAATAACTCTCACATTCTTATATAAAAAGTAGTCAATCATGAGCTTTTTGCTTTTGTGAATTCTAGTTAACTTACAAAACAAAAGAAGAATTGTAGCTTAAAAGAAATGACTATATGAGATGGGCCAAAGTTCCTAAAACTTAACAATATTATCTACTGAAACAAATCCACTGGTTAGCATCAGCATTCAATGCCGCATACAGATATTTAATTTTATACATCCTCCATAAATAATGTTAGCAAGACAACATTGTGACAGTAAATTCTACATTAATGACTATCCATACAGCCTAATGCATTAGCGCTCCATGTCTTGAATTTCTTGACAGTTTCTAATGCCCTTTCCTCATGCATGTACATGTATGTTTTTTTGGTGGACTCTGAATCCGCTCTGGCGGTGATTAATGGTTGCTGAGGTGCAGCAGGCCCTTCTGAAAATGTCTCTTTTTTACTGTAAAAATCCCCAGACATACATAATAAAGCTTTTGGAAAACGTCAGCGTACATAGACTGGTATTATAAGAAAATTTGTTGACAAAAATATATAATTTGTACAAATATTTACACTCACAAGTAATGTATAATTATAAACACAATTATAAACATATAATACAAGTATAATATATAAAACATCTAATACATAAAATAATTACCGTTTCATTACATACAGTATAGTCTTTTTGGCGGTTAATCTTTTTAAGTCATGTGAGAGAGCAGGGTCAGACAGATGGGAACTGTCATGGGGATTAGAGTAACACCATTAGCCGTCTGCAGACACTCAGGTTAAACCATCGCCGGAGGAGGAGTGGAGTGGCTGAGACTCAGCCCTCACTTTCCTCTGCAGCTCTGAGGAAAGTCCAGGCTGGATGGCTCCGAGGGCTGTGTGACAGACTGCTGCTGAAAGACTGCAGTCACCTGCTCCACCGCCATGTTGGTCTCGTGGTGGTACCTGTACCTGGGAGCTCAGAGCATCTACAGACAAGGCAAGTGTCCGATCGAAGCTCGTGTGAGTGCTGAAACGTGCTGATCTGGATTTGTGTGCCAGCACAGGCTCTGATGTTGCTTATAGAGACACAGGGCGCGTGTTTCCATAGTGTGGGTGTGTCATGGAAGTGACCTTGATCTGAGGAGACTTGGATCAGATACTCAGTGAGCAGGTTCTTACTGCATTTGAGGGGATTTTCTGAGCCAGACCTGCAGCACGTTTTGCTTCCTGAGCATCTGGTCTGAGTGTCAAGATTAGAGATCACTAAACAATTTAAAAAGGTATGTCATATATATGTGCGCGTGTGTGTGCTTATATTTTGCTGTTTATATAACATGTAAATCTTTAATTTAATATACTTACTATGGAATCAACTTTTATTTGGGTTGAATGTTTACTGTGCATGTCTGCCACCCCTGTATTTGTCACATTAACATTCATGGTCTTTTCCACTCGTTGATTTCATCGATATGTTTAGTCAAGGACACCTGTGTTTGTGGGCACTGGTGTGACTTTTACTTGACTGTTTTTCTCCAGTGGTGAACATGGCGTCTGTGCTGCAGAAACTTATCACTCCCCTGTTCAGTGGGCCTGCCGAGCCTCCAAGGAACAAAGTTACTGTGGTCGGAGTGGGTCAGGTTGGCATGGCGTGTGCTGTCAGCATCCTGCTGCGGGTAAGATTACTGCGAGTCTACACAGTATTTACCACTGTGACTGTTTCTGCGAAATCATTTTGGTTGGTGAAACATCTTTAAAAAAGGCTAAGATAGATGACAGGATACTTGATCTGACAATGGTCAACACAATTTAAATATTATGGCAAAGCTACTTTATCAGTACAGCTGACTATGACAATATCCCTAAAATTTCCTTCTTATCTAATCAGTTGGGACTTGGGTGTGAAAGTAGACGTCTGCATCCCCAGACCATAATCTCACGCAATAGATTTAGAGCGGCGATACTAAGGTAGTAATCTCCTTTGGCCAATTAGCAGCAAACAGAGATGTGTCACCACAATCCAGTCAAGAGCAAGCCGCTCGCCCTGGGCTTGGTTTGACAGGATGAATCAGGAAGCTTGAGAAGAACAAAAAAAAGAGACCACAGAAATGACAGTTTTTCCTGACTCTGTAGGAGCTGGTTGATGAGCTTGCCCTGGTGGATGTGATGGAAGACAAGTTGAAAGGAGAGATGATGGACCTGCAACATGGAAGCCTCTTCCTCAAAACCCCTAAGATCGTCTCAGGCAAAGGTATGCAGCTCAAGAAACTAGCAGAATAGGTAGATAGATGTCTCCTTTGAATGGATTGGCTACAGTTTGAGTGGAAATTCTAATTTCTTTAATTCTAACCAACTTTCACCGTTCCACAGATTACTCGGTGACAGCAAACTCGCGTATCGTGGTGGTGACAGCGGGTGTACGGCAGCAAGAAGGCGAGAGCAGACTCAACCTTGTGCAGAGAAATGTCAACATCTTCAAGCACATCATCCCACAGATTGTTAGATACAGCCCCAACTGCATCCTCATTGTGGTGTCTAACCCAGGTATACATAAACATACATTCAACACCAAGAATATGTTTTTTAGATACATGGATAAGATCTGTGGTGTCCAGTCTTGTTCACAAAGGGCTTGTGCCTAAGGTTTTCAGCCCAGACAACCAAGGGCTCGCATGATTAACAGTATGGAGACTGTAACTAATTTGAGATGAAACCCTGTAGCCACACTGGCCCTTTGCAGCTGGGGTGACATACTGCATTAGGTTTATGACTGATGATATATATAACAAGAGCATGTACGTATACCACTCACTCTGAATTGCTGGCATGCAGTGGACATTTTGACCTATGTGACCTGGAAGCTGAGTGGTCTCCCCAAGCACCGCGTGATTGGCAGTGGCACTAACCTGGACTCAGCCCGTTTCCGTTACCTTATGGCAGAACGCCTGGGCATCCACCCCACTAGCTTTAATGGCTGGATCCTGGGAGAGCATGGAGACTCTAGCGGTAAGATGGAGTCACTCATTAAAAAAATTTAGCAGCCATAATTACTCCACTCCTATTCGACTCAGTATTGCAGTCCTACCTATAGGTGATATGTGAAGGCTTGAGAATGTGATGTGTTCTAGTTCCTGTCTGGAGTGGCGCAAATGTGGCAGGAGTGAACCTGCAGAAACTGAATCCAGACATCGGCAAAGACACCGATAGAGAGAACTGGAAAGAAACTCACAAGATGGTAGTTGACAGGTATATCCATCATTCATGATCGCTACTGTGATACCCTCCATACAAACAGTAATTGGAGTGTGTGTGTGTTCATTGTCTGCAGTGCCTATGAGGTAATAAGGCTGAAAGGATACACAAACTGGGCTATCGGACTGAGCGTAGCTGACCTGACCGAGAGCCTCATTAAAAATCTGTACAGAGTCCACCCTGTCTCTACAATGGTGAAGGTCAGTCAAATAATACAGTATTTAGAGTTACTTATATTAAATACCTCAGATTTATTTGTGTTTTTAAAAGTGAAACTGATAAACCATTGCCTGAATCTGACTGTACTTCTGAACAAAAACTTAATTGCACATTGCTTGACAGAAGCCACACAGGTGAAAACTCATGTGAAATTGTGTCTAACAGGGCATGTATGGTATCAGCGATGAAGTGTACCTCAGCCTGCCATGTGTGCTGAGCAGTGGAGGAGTGAGCAGTGTGGTCAACATGACGCTGAATCAAGACGAGGTGTCCCAGCTGAAGAAAAGTGCAGACACACTGTGGAACGTTCAGAAAGACCTGAAAGATCTGTAAGATGCTCACAAGAGAGGGCGCTTATAATCAATCACACTGGTCCAGCACCTGTACTCTATTATAGTACTGATCCAAGATCACTTTCCTTCTTTTCCACGCTTATAGTAATAATATAGCCAAAGCAACCAGGTATAGAAACAGCACTTTTAGCCTTGACATAGGAATGTTATGTTGACTGCTCTGTGTGATCAACATTAAAATTTCACATGCATAAACGTACATTAAAAGTTCACCTCAATTTTTGTTTAAGAAATGCCTGAAGTCTGATAATAAAGACTTGGAAGAACAGATATTTACAGATTCTGGAAGGTTTATTAAAGTGTGGCTTTTTTTTCCCCCATGTAAAAATGTACATCAGTGGTATACATTGTTTAAAATACATATTTACAAATTCGTAAAGGCTACCAATTCTTCGAGGAGTGAGGAATGATGGAGTGACACGATGGTTGTGGCTCATCCAGTATATAGCACTCATAACGGTTTCAACACAGCACACTTCAAACAAGCAGTTGGCACTTCAAGGCGCAACATAAAGATCCAGTAACATTTTAAGATAAAACTAGAGACCTCTATGTAACAGCATAGTAAGCAACAAGTAGCAGTCCTTTCAGAAACAGGTCAATGGGCGTCAATGATAAAGTCGATCATAATGTGCCCTTTGTTGGTTCAAGAAGTTCATGTATCTCCTCCATGGAGATATGCAACGTAGAAACCACATAACCAGGCCCAATTTGGGCTGATGATCAGGTCCCATAAATAACAGCTATCCAAAGGTAACATTGCTTTCATAGCAGGCAGCTTTGCCAAACATAAGCACCACCTCCTCTCAAAGATGAGAAATTCTCATTTTTGACGTTCACTGGAGTGTTACCGGAAGGGCATCAAGTTGTGTTTTTTGTTTTGTTTTAAATAAGTGGTGACCACTCATAGGATGAAAACTATATAGAAAAGTCTGTTATACCATGGCGTTGCTTTCACCGACTTTATCCACCAACTAGCAAAAGAACGAGAAAAAAAGAAAAAAAAAAGACCATTACTTTGAATATTCATTCAGGTACAAACACGATTAAAATGCCAGAGAATTATTTTATTTTCAAAAAGGACACTCGTACAGTGAGTTAAAGGATGTGCAGCTTTTCAAGAATGCAAACAATTAACAACCTACTAGGATTTGGCATAAAACTTACCCCACTGATTCCAGGAAGATTAAGCAATGATCCAAGAATTGGTATTCTTCTGATGAAGCCCACTGCAACTGGGAAGAAGCCCCTGAAAAACACAAACACCATCAGACAGGGGTGGCTGCATTGCCAAGATATTAGAAAAGTAATAACTATAGACGTCCAACGTGCTCAGAATCACTATACAGTATGAAGACTTGATTACTACTAGATCAGTTTAATAATCTAGCAGTTTACTACTAGAGAAAATTTTAGTTCTCCTAAAGCAGGGGCCTTGCAGAACATTAATGTAAAACACCTGATTCTCCAAATCAGTAACATACTAACATTAGAGTTAGATGGTCAAGTTAGGGCTGGCACTAAAGTTTGTAGGAGGGTGTATCTCCAGGGCTTGGTCCTGATTGGTCAACAGTGTGGATCTACATGCTTAGCAGCTGCCACTATATTGAGTGAGGCTATGGGACACAGATCAGGCAAAATCAAGTGAAGCACATAGGAACTGGAGGTCTTTTTTTTACAGCCAAAAAATATGACAATAGTTACAGTTACCATGATTATGTCACCAAATGGTTTTCTGGATATCAGACCAGATGTCTCAAGAGAGCATCATTAGTCCTGGTTATTTTAGTCTGGTGCAGAGCATGAATTCCTGAACAAATGCATGCTTTTTATTTTGTATGGGTTTTTTGGTTTTTTTTTTTTTTTACATGACACTACTGGCCCCTTCCAACTTATTGTGAAACATCATGAACGTCTTGAACTATCATGAGGTTATAGCTAATATGTTGTGTGTGACATCCCTCTACTTTCATTTATGCATTTGGACAGAGACTGGAACTGGGTGGGGCAACACTGTCCTAAACTTACCTAAAAAGAAGGAAGAACCCGTAAACCTCCAGGACCACACCAATGATCGGCCACCCAATCAACACCACAAATACACCCCCCAAGAAGAATCCTGTGGCTTTCATCTTGTGCCGCTGGAAGAAGAATCTGAAGGTTCGTTCCAGTCCGATAACGAAGGAGAGGCCTGCAACAAACAATATCTGGACAGCGCACGCACACACACAGATAGAAGTAATAATATTAATACTAATACTAATAATAATAAAATAATATATAGCAGCAGATATAGAGATGTAGGATCTAGAAGTAGGTAATAAAGTCTCAGTAGTGTCAACAACCCACACAGAGATACATGTAATATTAAACCTTCTACTAATAATATTGAAATAAAATATAGCAGCAGACTTAAAGAGAAGTAGGCTCTAGAAGAAGGTAGTAAAGTCTCAGTAGTGTCCATAAAACACACGCAAACAGTTGGTGCAGTTTGAATCTCCACAGGTCCTACAACAAACTCAATGAAGAGACTCTGAAATCACCAACACTTAATTAAGAGAGACAGTTCTGGTCTGTATAAGGTAAAGTTTAAACATCCACCGATGAAAACTTGTATCACAGGTCCCCACACTCACATTCCCAATCGCTAGCAGGGCCTTATCGAAAAACAGGATCATCCCAAAGAATAGGAAGAACACGCCGAAGCCTGTTAGTCCCATCCCTATCTCTGAGGAACAAAGAGGAGGGGAAGAGAAGTTTCAGCACAAGAACCACCATGGAGAAACACAGAAAGCAACAAGAGTCATTTAAATCATTATCTAACAGTCTAAGAATATTTCACGACACGTGTTAAAGTATGTTTGTGTGTGAATGCACAGAGGAGCGAACTGAGGCTGTGGAGCTCCAGGCCAGTCCCGGAATCTCCATTCATTCACCCTGCAGCCCCTCCAGCCTCAACACAGCCTCCTCAACCCCCCTGACCACCACACACGAGAAGAAAATCACTCACTCTGAGAGTCCGTTAAAGAAATCATCTTTCCTCTCTCTGTTCCCTTGAGTTTTTCTGACTGAACGGAGAAAAAGAGCCGCACAGACACAGCTCCGCTATCGCCACGTCTTCCGGAAACACGTAGAGACTCAGCACTGAGAGACTTACACAATCAGAGTCTCTCCCCAAAACATACACATGCACACATATAATATACACAAACACAGCACTGAGAAAGATTTACACAATCAAGGTCACATCAAACAAACACACACACAAGCACGGCGGCTGGTTGCCAAGAGATTAGGGAGTTGCCCCTTTAATAAGATGGTCGTGAGTTTAAATCCCAGGACCGCTGGTGGGACTACTGGGGTACTTTCGCGGAAGGGACAGTCCCCACACTGTACAATAGTACATCACCTTGGTGAAGGAATTAAATACATACATTTATACTTATTTCTACTTTAACTGTACCCATTTTTTATTCGTGTTTTAGAAAATCCCCGATTTGTGTTCTTTTTAAATGTACTTATTGTTTGTATACAGTATGTACAGTCAAACATGAGGGGCTCTAGATACATTTCATTGCGTGTTGTATTTGTACGACTATGCATGTGATAAATAAAGAATCTTGAATCTATATATACATATACACACTTCATCAAACAAATCACCAAAATCCAATTAAAGCGATCGATTAAATGCCTTTCCCTATCAAGAAACTGAAACCATGCATTGAGATCAAACCTTTTAATATATCTAAACCTGTAAATCTTTTAATAAAACCTGTAACCTTTTAATAAAATAACAATTGCTTGCAAAATTTTTATTCGATATGTATTTTATTTGCGTTTTATCTATATTTTATGTGTTTTGTATTTATTTTTGTTGTTCAACATTATTATTATCATATATAGATAGATAGATAGATAGATAGATAGATAGATAGATAGATAGATAGATAGATAGATAGATAGATAGATAGATATAGATTTAATTTAACCAACAGTTGATTGTATTGTTTTATTTGTATAGTTTGATTTAATATTGGTTTGTATTGATTAGTTTTTTTATCTTTCTATTTACTGTTCATGAGTATATGAGTATGATTTATATACTAACAGATTTATTATTATTTTTGGCTTGGCTGGCACTCTACGCATAGATTTGCAAAGTTTACCGGCGTGAATTCTAGATTCCTGGTTCTAGAACTTGCGGCGCTTGTGGGAAATGTAGTTTTCTTTTCTCAGAGCGCGGTAAACATGTCCGGTACAAAACACCAATCAGAACTACAACACCCACAACACATTTAAAAATACATTTACAACGGAGCCTGGATACGTGTTCATTGATCAGTTTTCCTTCGTTGACAGTGGCTTTGGCAACATGCTCTCTTTAGGGTTGGTGTAGTCCGTATAACAGGAGAGGTATTTGTGCAGAAATTGTCTTCTACAGCTGTGAAAATGAACACGGTTTTTGCTGTGACGTTAGTTTTTGTTGGTTGCTGCAGTAATGTGGTGTTCCTGGAACTTTTGGTGAGGTGAGCACAACTTCTCCACACATAACAGACAAGACCGGAGAAATCCTCTCCATGAGGTGATGTTTCAGGATAATGGGGAACTATAATGATAACTCTGTATCCAGACAGAGCAGCATTCACAGCAGTTCTTCTTAGTTTTACTTAATTACAGTACACTAATGGTGCAGCTGGTGGTCTGGCTGGTTAGGGAGTTTGCCCCTGCGATTAGAAGGTCGTGGGTTCGAATCCCAGGACTGCTAGTGGGACCACTGATGTACACTTGAGCAAAGTGCCAACCCCATACACTGCTCCATGGTGGCAGGCCAGTGCTGCTCTTGGTGAATTTGTTAAATGCAGATCAGGAATTTCACACTGATTATGAGGGGCCACTTTACATTATTTTAAACCAGTATTCTGCATGTGATGTGGTCAGAAGTTCCTCAAAACGTGAGGTTTCGTGTCTAACTGAAACACCCCTTTCTGACTGGAAACTCTGCAGGGATTTCCCAGGATGTGGAAACATTGTAACATTCTGCCAGTTTGCCTTCATCGCCCTGGAGGGCTTCATCTTCGAGGCAAATTTCGGACGCAAGAAACCAGCCATACCTATCAGGTATCAGCCACACGAGCAGGGTGGATGTCACGAAAGAATCTCTGTTTTTGCACACATAGCACATACGTGTAGAGGAAGTGAATGCTGGGAGGGGGCAAGGAACGGGCAAATGCACTAGGGGGTTGGGGGGGCGGGGGCATTCTTTAATATCAAATATCATAGCAACCATTTACGCTCAGTGCGGAGCAAAACTAAATGACGTGTCTCCTGGACCATGATGCAACTAGAACAGAAACCACAAGTGCAGACAGGACAAAAGAGAGCAAGAAAAAAAAACATAAGGGGAACAAAAGCAGGACCCGACATAAACAGTACTGTGATTTAACTCATTTAACCGATTTAACTTATTGAAGAACTGATTGAGTCAGATCAGGTTTCTGATGGGAATTTACACAAGGAACACATCAATATACTATACAAAAAACACTCTACCCTATAATGTTTTTTTTGTATTTATTATTTTTACTCGTATTTAATATATATCATAATATTAGTAAAAAAAACACTACTTTTAAAATATTTTTGCAGGTGTTTAAGGCTTTTGTACAGTACATTCTTAAACAAATTTACACCCTTGACTCGCCCAGACATTTATCTCTTTCTCATTCAGGATAGGCAGGCAAATAGGTTGTCTAAGATAAACATTTAGGTTAATGTAGATGCTAGTGGGTGAAGGGGCATGTTTTGAGGGTGTGTACTTGAGAGCATAGTTATAATACGTGAACTAGTAAATTATATTTTTTGTCATTTTCAATTATGCCACTTAGAGGATGTGTCTGTATTATGTTGAAGGAGTCTTCAACTTGGTTAATTACACTCTGTTTCATATCTTCAGTAACTATGTGATCATGGTGACCATGTTCTTCACTGTAAGTGTGATAAACAACTACGCCCTCAACTTCAACATTGCAATGCCGCTGCACATGATCTTCAGATCTGTGAGTTCAGTCTCTTTCATATCTTTTCTATTGGCAGCCAAGCGTCTTTGTGATCAGAGGGTGCCTCTGCTTGTTCATTACATTTCATAAACTGATGTATATAACTTCCCTTGCAGGGCTCATTGATAGCCAACATGATACTGGGTATCATCATACTGAAAAAAAGGTTAGTGTGATGCACACTCTGATTGTTCACTCCACCCTACAGATTCTGGACGTTTTCTTTACCGTCTCTGAGTATTCTGTTTGGTCTGCTCTGTGTTGTTTGTGCTGTTTTTGCTGATATCAAAACCTTGTTATTGACACTGACGCATGAATGAATGAAAGTGAGTGTGGCACAATCTAGAAAGGATGGGTTCAGGGCAATATGTTAATAGCATGCATGTCATGTGTAATTTAGACTTGGTGCTGGAGTTCTGAATGGCACTGGTATTCTGGTTTTCCATAATTCCAATAATTCAGGCTGTACCATTAAGTTGTATTTCAGTATCCTTTAAGCTGTATTTCAAGGTCTATGGTTCATACTGTATTACTAATGTATTTTTTTCTCTCTTATGAAGATATTCGTCGAGCAAATACATTTCAATAGTTCTGGTATCAGTGGGCATTTTCATCTGCACCATTATGTCAGCCAAACAAGTGGTAGGTTTCGTTTTCCCTGTTTGGTGTTAGTTTTTTTCTGAATGAGCTAAATGGTGTC
>JBBPCW010000127.1:6752114-6768675 GCA_037974425.1 Phenacogrammus interruptus
GGACCGGTACTGGGCCGTGGGTCATGTGGTACCGGTCCGTGGGCTGCACAGAAAAAAAACGTGGATGTTACCCATGCCCGGGGTTTGGGGACCACTGTATTAAAGTATTAAAAGTATTGGGACACTGCAGCGAGGTGAACAGTTTTCGGGGAATAACCACTGATCTACTGGGGCTAAAAATACAAATGAGGGTCAATCGAACTGTGGATTTTGATGTGTCTGAGTGCTTGCACCGCGGAGAAATGGTGCTTGGAGCGCGGGTGCTCAACACTGGTGTGGAATTCGGGAAAAAAAATGCTTCCAGGTCAGCTACAGCCTGCCCTGAGTCCCCTTGTGTGAAAACATTCAGAAAAAATATATTTATTGCCGCAAAAAAGGCGGAGGATATTTGCAGTTTCCGCATCATTGTGGATATTTCCGTGTACCATTATCTGTTCGGTTTTCAGAAGAAAAAAAAACTGGATTACAATGTATCTGCGAAAAAGTGAGGGGTTACTGTATACCTTTAGAAAACTGTGCAGTGCAGTAATCACATGTGTGACAGCTCCTCTTCTAATGTTTTATCTCCACTTAGAAAGTCCGATTGATTTTGGTGTTCAATTCCTTTTTTCTCCCAGAGTTTTCAAAAAGGCGCTACTGAAGAGGAAGGAGTTTATGCTTTTTTGCACTGGCTTGTAGGTAGGTACGCCGCTGTGAAACAGTTTTCTCTGTAATTGACTTCTTGTACAGCAGGTATTATTTAACCAACCTTCTTTGTCTTCTTCTTCCTCTTTCTCATCTAACTCTTTCTCCTCCTCCTCCTCCTCCTCCTCTTCTTTATCTTCCTCTTTTTCCTGTGGTCCCCTGATTATTATGCATTATCAGAAGTGTATGTTCACAGGAGAGCACACAGCTGAGATGTCTGTTTTTATTCAGGTATTGCCATGCTGACGTTTGCCCTGCTAATGTCAGCAAGAATGGGCATTTTTCAGGAGACTCTGTACAAGCAGTACGGCAAGCACTCTAAAGAGGCTCTCTTCTATAATGTGAGTACAATTCCATTTTACTTACTGTTTGCAGTAGTGGGCAGCATGGCAACAATACAACAATGAAATTTGATATCACAACACTGCAGTTTCTGAGGTTTGAAAAGACGGACACAAGGCAATCATAGTGCCATGTTAAAAAAAAATCTGTCAAAAACATACAGTGATTTTTACTCATTGATTCACATACTTTTCTACAGAAATTCAGTTAATTAGGCCTCTTTATAAAGAAGCATGCTAGTGGCTTACCACCAGTATCCACAGTATGTTCAGAAAGTGTATTATGGTGCATCATGATAATAAATTAATGCCACATTGCCCATCTACCTGCTGTTTCATAAACTGTTCGATTTAATGCTCCTTATCTGGCATGTTTGGCTTCAGTGCAATTTTCCTGCTTCTTACAGCATAGCCTGCCATTACCAGGGTTTCTGCTGCTCTCAAATAACATCTATACTCATGCTGTGCTCTTCAGTCAAAGCGGTGAGTCTGTGGCCCTGTTTTTATGTCCAGTGCTTTAAAAGTTTGCAAACCCTTTAGAATTTTCCATATTTGTGCAAAAATCACCTAAAACATAGAAGTAGATCAATTAAACAAAAATATTATCCTTATTTTTTGAGGATAATGGTCCAGTATCCTGTATCCGTGAGTGGCAGAGGGATGTGAGCTTTTGCTTTCAGTACCTTTGCTTTCAGTCAGTAAACAAGTACGTGATCTGTTCTGCACAACTCACTTGGATGTCCTCAGTTTGTAGACTGTCTGTCTGACTGTGGATTGCTGGAGTCCTAAGAGATGGTTTCATAACCATTCCAGGATAATGAGCATCAGCTCTTTTTCTGAGGTCTTCTCCTTGGTTACTCTCCCACAAGTATTCAGAGTTCAGTCTTGGATAGATCTTCGTTCTTATAGTTCTTTGACAGGATAAAACTCCTGTCAACTCATCAGTTGAAAATACTAATAATAATTTCTTCAGATTAACTGAGGTACATATACTTTTGCCACTGATATGTAATGTTGAATCACTGTCCTTCGATAAATAAATGATACAATTTTAGGTCATATTCATGCTGAAGTGTAGAAAATTCTGTATGAGTTACAAACTTTAAAGCACAACTGTACTTCACCTTTAACAAAGATTTTTTGTGAGCTTCTAAACTTTTTATTGTTGGGACTAGAGTCACATTCCCAGCAGTACCAGTGCTATGTGTGAGAACAATTAGCTGTGCTTGCATGGCTTTGTTCACTGATGCAGATCAGTTGGCGATGTAGTAGTGGAAAGAGCAGTGATTGTGAAAATTGACTATTACTGATTTTTGACACTTTCTCCTAAAGCTCCTGTGGAAATCCCTGTGATTGGTCAACCTGTGCCAGTAATGTGGGTGTATTTATTGATGAATGTTATCACACAGTATCCTTTGGCATAAGACATTTCTTTCTGACATTTGTTCTAATTGTGTCATTTAAGCATTTCTTTAACACTCTTGTTCAGATATGTGTGCATTCGAGGCGTGTTCATTCTGACCACAGAGTGTACGTCCCTCACTGTAACGCTGGTTGTGACACTCCGTAAATTCCTGAGCCTCATCATCTCTATCCTGTACTTTAAGAACCCCTTCACAGTCTGGCACTGGCTGGGCACAGCTGTGGTCTTCTTAGGTACATTGCTGTACACAGAGGTGTGGTCCAGCATCCGAACTGCGATGAAAGGAGAGAAAGCAGAAAAGAAAGCAGACTAAAATTGTTTGAGACAAACAGAATACCTCCTCTTGTGCGAAGTGTGTGTGTGTGTGTGTGTGTGTGTGTGTGTGTGTGTGAGAGTGCCTGCAGTAAAAATTTCACCACTTCAAACCGATGCCTATCACATGAATAGGGAAGGTCTTGAGAAAATGTTAGATATGGGGTTGACCTTGTCTGTCGTATCTCTGATTGATTGATTTCTTTCTCACTCTTTGGCCCTTTTCCCCACTGCTAAAACGGGACCAAGGCTGTTTCAGAGGAAGTAACATAACATCGATCCTCTGTTAACAATAGTGTCAGAGGGCACCTAAAGGTACATTTGTTTTCCCGTATCCACTCCATTATCAATTCTCGTATGGGAGACGTATGCAATATTTATAGTCTGTTGAATTAGCCTCGCTAGCTAGTTATAGCAGCTTAAGGTTAATCTTTGCCAGTTGGTAATTCATTTAAACCTCAGTGTGCTTTTTTAATTAGAGTATACACACACCATATGGTGAAGTTCTGATAATAACTGTTAGAACAGTTTGAGAGTATGTTCCATGCCTATAAAACTGCGTTTTGAATGGAAATTTTAGGAGTTAGTTGCTGTATTTTAAATAAAGTAATGAACTTTGGTTATTTGTCTTTTTTTATTTAAGAAACCATGGTTTTGGATCATCCCTTTGGAGACTTGATGTACTGTATATTTTTGCATTTCGTTCTCTCAGGATGTTTTCTTTTACGTACCAAGCTCTAAGAGGAGTGTTGGTGTCTCTCATATTGCACTGTCCCATGACCCATCTGTTGTTAATGACATTTCCACCAATTCTCTGTTACTGAAATAAAACAATGTGTTTCTTAATCTGCCTGGTGTCTTATTTAGTGCCTAATGAAAATTTGTGAAAACTCACCAAAATATTCTAAAAGCTAGTGAAATTAATCAAATCAAAACTTAAGTTACTGTGAATCAGGATGAATATTTCAGACTGAAAATGACCTTTCAAAACTGCATTTTACCAAATAAAATAAAGTGGCCCCTCATAGATAGGCAAGAACACACCACAGCACTGCACACAGTGTGAACTGTGAAATTCTTTCTATGCATTTAACCTATTCACCGAGTGAAGCAGAGGGCAGTCAGTGACAGTACCCGGAGAGCAGTGTGTGGGGACAGCACCGTGCTCAAGGGTACCTCAGTGCTGTCACTAGCAGTACTGGGATTCAAACCCACAACCATCTGATCACAGGGGCAACTCACTAACCACCAGGCCCCCGCTACCCCTGTATTTCCAGTTCTAAATTCTTTGTGTTTGTCTTGCCTGGGGTGCACCCAGCGCATAATAATAAAGCACATTAACATTACGTTCATTACAGTTGGGTGGGTTTGGAGCGCAGGTGCCCTCAGGCCCGTTCCACCCAGAAGCCAATGGTGGTGGTTGTTACAGACGCTCTGTGCTTCGTCCAATGGAAAACCCTATTCTTGAGTGAGGGGGGCACAAGGTAGGAGGGTTTGGGGCTCCAATGGGTGCAAGCTCTAAATATTTACACACAGTCGGCAATTTAACGCTTAAATCGCAGTTTTATGCGGAATCTCAGAGAGGTGTGTTGAGCTGGTGGGACACAGATGGGGGGCAACAGCAGCTCCAGACTGGACTCGCATGAGTCGGACGATAGTGAAGGTGTTACAATCGTGAAGGGCGTTCGGGTGAGTTTCTCAGACCAAAACTTTATCAACCACGTGTGTTGTTCTCTTTGTGCCGCTAAGCCAATGTTGTGTCTGTAAATTATACTACTGGAGATCACTGCCCACGTGTCTGTGGGTCTGTGATCATGTAATATACAGCATGTTCTGTTTCTCAGAGACTCGGTCATGCGGAAAACACAGCCATGTTAGACAGCAGTCAAAGTGGCATGTACATATGACTAACACACACACGGAGGAGTGAAGGACTTAACTGAACGAGCTCACTGCTATCAGACTGGAAAGGACATCCAGTCTTGACATTCAGTCACTGGTGCGAATTTAAAAAACGAACTAAATTCTGAAAATGACTTTTGTCAGTAGTTTTCAAAGGTCCTATACACACACATGATACACATACTGCCTAAGTGAGAAAATAATTTAAAAATGCATTTTTACAAATAACATGCTATAAAATTAAGTGCATTTCGTAATATATGTTTAATCTGTTACTTTTGTTTGGATAGTTGACAGATCGAGTGATTGATCGCATGAAGGAGTCTCCCAGAGTGGTCCCTCAGCGCCCTCAGCCACAAAAACAAGCACACCCACCAACACCTCAGCCCACAGCCCCTCTGGGGCAGGCATGTTCCCCTGGTGAGGGCTTGGTGCCCATTTTACCTCATCCTCCTTCTTTTGCCAGTTCTTTGGTACCACCAACTCTCCAAGAACCTGTGCCTGCTCTTGTGCCTCCTGCTTCTGTGACTCCAGAGACTCCTCCACCTGGGAGTTCATCTTCACCCAGTGCAGAAGTGGTTCCGCCACCCTCTCCTGTTGAGCCTTCAGCTCAGGAACATGTAGCGATTCCTCTTCCTATGGAACCTGTCTCTGTAACCTCATCTCCACCTACTACATCTGCAGCAGCAACTGCAGTTCCTGCTGTCGAAGCTGAAACTACATCTCCATCAACTGCTGCTGAACCTTCTGAGCCTATGGTTACACCTCCTCCTCCACTTGTTGAAGCTGTAATCCCACCTCCAAGTACTGAGCCCACAGCCATACCTGTCACCCCACTGTCCCCTCTTTCTGATCCTTCTACTATGCTGGAGGAACAAGTTCCACCCCAGTCTTCCTCTGCTCTGGCTGTACCCTCTGAGTTGCCCTCAGTGGGGCAGATAGAACCAGCTCCCACTGAAGAAACGCCAGTGCCACCATCTTCTGCCCCTACTGCAGGGCCAGATGTTTCCCCAGTCCTGCCTCACCCTTCTGAAGAGATGAGTACTCTGACCTGTCCAGTCAAGCCACGTGCTGCAGGTAAGACTGGTCAATCACAGTTACGAGTTAAAGAGAAACCATGTGTCTAGATTGATGCTGTTTTTATTTGAGTATTTGAGCCTTAACTAGCATTTTTAGTGGGGGCTTTCACTTCTGTCAGTCGAGCGTGGTGTCCAAGTACTTTCCCTGTGCTAACACACCCACAAAAAAATGGAGACGTATCAGGACTTTTCTGTATCTGAACCTGTTACCATTGATCTACAGAAATAACCCATTTGCTGTCTAATTATGTAGTTAATGAAGATGAACTGAGGCAGCAGATCAAAGACGAACTACAGAAACAGCTTCAAGAAGAGATGAAGATGGCCGAGCTGGAAGTCCAGCAACAGTAAGGAAAACAATGTCTATGAACATTTTCTACCATCTGCATCCATGATCCACGTTTATGCACTGTGTATTAAGAAGTTGGACGAACATCTAGCACTGATGTTTCTATACATGTTGCTCTAGGCTGGAGGAGGAGAAAGGTAGAGCTAAGGCAGAAGCTGAGGCCAAAGCTCATCTGCAGATCCAGGCAGAGGTTCAGAAGGCTCTGGAAGAAGAGCAGATAAGCCTTCAGCAGTCTCTAAAAGATGCTGTTATGAAGCAGCGTATGAACACTGAAGATGAGCGGCTTGTAGCCCAGTATTATGTAAGCTGTACTGAGGTCATCGTCGCTGCACAATTCATGTGTGTGTGGGTGTCTGTGGGCACCTCTGTGTGCTCTTCTGTTTGTGTTCTTGTGCATATATTGTCTATTTTCACAGCTCATCGAGGGTGCTAGGTTTGTCTTTAATACCATCTAATGCAGTCAAATCTAATCTACTATAAGCTATATCTACTCTTTAATTGCACCTGTAATACGATCGCCAGCTCATGTATTTCAGCTTTACTGAAGCGTGCAGTGCATTGTTGAAAAAGTTAAATCTGGTATGTGTTTTATACACACTTAGGCCCTGTCCACACGTACACGGGTATTTCTGAAAACTGAGGTTTTTCTATGTGTTTTGGCCTTTCTTCCACATGTAAACAGCATTTTGGGTCGGTGAAAACGTAGGTTTTTACAAACTCCTGCCAAAGTGGCGATTTTTGAAAACTCAGTTTCCTCATTTGCGTGTGGACAAGAAAAACAAAGATTTTG
This sequence comes from Phenacogrammus interruptus, assembly GCA_037974425.1. Classification (NCBI taxonomy): domain Eukaryota; kingdom Metazoa; phylum Chordata; class Actinopteri; order Characiformes; family Alestidae; genus Phenacogrammus; species Phenacogrammus interruptus. The sequence goes on from JBBPCW010000127.1 coordinate 6,758,995, forward strand.
AAAAATGGACCATGCGCCACGTCATCGTATGTGCCTTGGTTGTCATCTAAAATGCCTGATGTGTACAAAATACTGCGGCTCTCAACTGCGTTAGAAGTGTTGGTATGTTTATACTCATGCGCAGAGTTACTGTCCATCCAGAATGAAGGGCAGAGACGTCAGAGTCTGCTTCGGATGCTATTACATTCAACACACACACTGTCTCTGCACTGCGCCCGCCGTCAACATCGGCGCCGGTTTTGGACGAGACCTGGGGATATTCCATGAAACAAGATTAAGGGAAAGTCTGGTTTATTTCAAGGGAAAGTAAGTCAGACTTTTCCTTAATCCTGTTTCATGGAATATCCCCCCCTGGTCGGAACAGCGGTTGGTGGTTTACTTTTTGCGGTATTGTTTGTCTACCAGAAACAGGTAATGATGCTCCCCCTCCAAGGCTTCTAATTGGTCACCAATGTTATACGGTTTAAGGTTATATCGCCACCTGCTGCCTTGGCATGCTCTTGACAGCGTTTTTTGCGATTGCGTTTGGACGGAGATATTTTTGAAAACGTGCTCATGTGGACGCGATTTTTAAAAAAAACAAAAACAGAAAATCTCCGTTTTTTTCAGAAATACCTGTGTACGTGTGGACATGGCCTCTTACACACTAGTTAAAGTTCAAGTTCACTTTATTCTTTGTCCCCAAGGGGGCAAATTGTTTGCAGCAGGAATATACCACAGTAAAACTATTTAATAAAGCAAAGCATCACTCTATGAAACCACACTGAAAACTACCCAAATGTACATGACTAACCTGCAAGCTTTGCTTAGCTTATTAAATGCATAGTCATTTAAATATATCATAACAACAAAACATTTTCCACATTAGTGTTTTCTGACCTTTTTTTTCTCCTCACTTTTCTTTACTTCCTTACTACATCTTTGTTCTTTAACTGTTATTTTTCCTCTCTCTGGCACCGCTCCTGCATTTCAGTGGATGGAGAGGAAGGTAAGCATTGTGCAGCTCTGTCTTGCCACTTTCTTGCCCTTTCATTCTTTCCTTGCTAGCTCCTTCCATAGCGCCTCAGTGGGTCTCCTAATGCACTGCTGTTACACTATAGCAGAGGTGTAGCTATAATAGCTGTACATGTCCATTAACTGAATTTACGAGTAGGTGTAAAGCACAGTTGCAGTGCTGCACAGCCCTCAGTTGTATTTTTACTTGTGTATTTAATGACTGTGCATATAGTGTAATGTAGAGGCCAAGCTGATTTGTGTTGTCTGTTCACCAATTTTTTTTTCTGGTCCTGAAACAGATTCAGAAGCTGGAGGAAAAGGACAAAGACCTGGCAAAGCAGGACTTGCTGTATAAGGAGCAGATTACCAAGCTCGAGGAAAAAGTAAGAAATAACACTGCTCCAGCACTCAAGACAGCTTTATTTTCAGATCAGTAGACTTGAATAATTGACATATTTGACACTTTCATGTGTTGTCCACTCTTTTGTGTCCGTGTCATAAAACTGTCCTTTTCTCTCTCTTGTCTTGTAGACTGCACAGTTCACCAGAGTCACAGCAGAAAGCTTCAAAAGGGGTTTGGAGGACGCTCGTAACCGCTTCAAGTGAGTGGTCTACAGTATGTGCTCCGTGCTCCTAAAATAGCATATTCCCTTGGAAAGCCACTTCAGCGTTCATCGAACCTGAATTTCAGTTCGTTGCGAAGCTGCACGTACCAGTGGTGAAAAATCACACTGAAGTAAACCTCCTGTTACTTTAGGTTAAACCTTGAAGAGATTTGAAAGCATTTCTTAAAGTGCTGGTATAAAGGGGTCCTATCATACAATTGTATTGTATTTTCTTTCCCTGAGATCTACTTGACATTTGACATTTGTGTGGTTTTATACACCAAAAACAGTCACTTCTTACTGCATCTTAGTTTTAATATAGGGATTGTATAGACTAGGGACTGAATGGTATGTTTTGAAACATTACGAATATTTACACACTAACTACATCTTGTTGTAAGTTAGAAGTATTTGGTTTTCATGAGTCCTTTATTGTCCACTCTTTATAACTAATTAATGCATCAGTAATTAAAGAACAGTCAAAGAACATCTGCATTACGCTTCTCCTGGCCAGCGTGCATGTTGATCAGGTGTACAGAATCTAAATTGTATTCGCTGCGTCCATAGAGAGACTACAAATTGATGAACTGATTCTCTGCCTCACTCTTTCTCATTCCCTGACTCTGTCCCTCTAGGAAGAACCAGATCAAGCCTGTTTGCTCAGAGCTGCAGAGTGAGATTTTGAAATGTTACAGGGAGAATACAGGTCAGACTCTGACTTGCTCCAACATCGCCTCGCTCTATATGCAGTGTGTGGACAATGCTAAACAGGTATAGCCCAATTTTCTGCTCTGGTTTTTAAAGAGAAGGCTTGGGAGAGATATTTTTCCCTTTGGCCTACTTTTCCATTTTTGCTAGCACCTGAACTAGGTCTGAACGTTTTATTTCTGACCGGGAAATTTTCTTCATGTTTTGCTAGAAAAATAGGTCAGATGTATCTGTTAGTCTAATAATGTGAGTGGAGTTTAGAAAAGACAACCAAATTTACTGAAATGATTCACATTCCATATTCTTTTCAGAACAAGAAGGCGAGCACAGCGGGTTAAACCTGTTGTCCAGATCAACAGAACTTTTTCTGACTTCAGCACCCGACAGAGAAGAGCCTTACTGCCAAGTTGTGCCAGTCTGAAATGTTCCTTACTACAGAAGGGTAATGAGTGTGGGGTTGAGACTAAATCTGCTTTGGGAAAAGCACTACAGACTGTTTTCATATGGGTGATGCCTACATAACTCAGTGTGATGCAAGTAAAGCACACCATCTTCACCCACCAATTGTAGGAAATTGTGTTTGGAACTAACACTACATTTACATTTACATAGAAGAAAGAAACACTCTGCTCGTTTTTCCACTTTGGTCACGGCTGAAAGAACTGAGCCAGAAGCTTATTTTTTCAAATTCTAGAGATGTCTCAGGATATTGCATGCCTAGGAAGAAAATGAAATACCTTCATTAAAGAGAGTCAAATCTGCCTGAGGAATTGTGAGGATTTGTGTCATTTGCAATTTAAAGTGAGTGTGAGACTGTGCGCATGACCTATATTTTGGAGAGAGACCTTGTCTGCCAAGATCTCATTCAGTTCAGAAGTGTCCTTGCAATTTTCCACAAGGGGGCGCTGTGGCTCAAGGACTTTCCTTAGCAACCCTTCTATAAAGTCCTCTGGAGTATTCAAGCTCATCAAGGTCCTTAATCACTTCTGAATTACTTGACCAGCTTCTTGTTTGCATTTAGAATCAGTACTGTTGCAGGCGCCACGAGGAGTCGTAGAATGTGAAATGGAGTATTGAGTTTTCCAAGAAAGGGCTGATAAATCCAATAAGCTGGCAGTGGTATTGAGACAGATCTGGTATAGAGAGATAGACTGACATTTCCTCTTTGCCCTGTGAGATGCACAGAGCTACAGGGCATTGTCCCACTCAGCTGTTCCTTTACAACACTGTCACCCTCTGATAAAAGTGTCACACAAGCCCATACACAGAATAATCACACAGTCACCCTCCAACACTCTGCTTTACATGCATACACTCGCTCATGCACGCCGAGAGCATTAAAATATGCTTTATCTCTTTTTGTCTTTCCCCTCTTCAGCTGAAAGTGGCAGGAGTGGAGTTGCGTCTGACATTTAAGCACTAAGCCTGGTAAATATTAGGTAGGGGGCTTGCTTTGTGTTAATGACGTTTTTTGATTGCTCCGGAAAACAAAAGCTTATGAAAGTCAACAGAGGCCATTTTGCACGGATTGAATGCCTTATTATGTGCTGTCTAAATAGGAATGACCTTGATCAGACGGCGAGATGTGGCATTTTATTAGGTGTGGAGTACACCAGTACACAAAACAGCTGCGCTCCAAATAGGAAATGGCCCCCTGCAGTAGAGAGAACAAGATTCTCATCTGCATTTGTCTGGGTGTCTGTGCACACTATAGTGACATTGAAGAATCTTGGATAGAGCTTGTTTTGCCTGTTGAAGGGAATTGATTATTGAATTTTTGCCCCTGTAATTCATGCTTGTGCGTGTTAGACTATGCCAGTATTGATATTCTCTGTGTGACACAATGCCAGTGTCCCTTGGAGCAAATTCAGGATGGGCCAATGCCACATGGGGTACTGTAATATTGATGTGGAATGTTATCTTAAATTAGACTTTTTTTAATGGGATCTGGCCTTTTGCCATTGCCCTTCATCAATGAAAGAAAAACACAGATTTATGTAATGGAGAATGCGGTGTTTGGGAATGGAATCAGTGGCTGGCTGCATATCAGTGGAGATAAAGCCGTTTCTTATGTCCCACTGTGCTTGAAGTAACCAGACATTGAGGTCAACTAGCTTTAGACGTCAATATGCTGATCTTCCAGGAGCATCTGCCGTAGGCTTCTTGCCTACCCATAACTCTAGTCTTGTGAATTTTCCAGTACCTCAAGCTGCTGTGTAATAGGAGAGGCAGCATGCGAAGTGAAACATCGTCTGGGGTCAGAGGTGACCTGCTTTCTCGTGTTCAGAAAAGCACATTTATCCGTGTTTTAAATTCCCAAAGTGTTTCTTTTGGCCTAATTTATTACAAATACATTTATATGCAGCCTATGGATTCTAATATCAGTACATAGATTATATACACATCTCCATTATTGATGTATGTACAGTATTACAAAAAACATGCAGTGTTTTCGGCACAGTGAATTTCAACCTATTGTACTAAATTCAAAGTTCATATAAATAGTAATAAACAGATATTGAACGCTATTATGCACATTTAATACACTCCTGTCTACATCACAACCTCGAATCAGTCTCATCCCACTTTGAAACTGAAGACCTGTTGCGATTTTGAGGCTACAAGTATACATCACTGTCTACAAGTTCCTAGTCAACATCTTCGGAGGACAAACACTTTTGCCTGGCCTCCTGATCCTCAAACGTCACTTTTTTATTCCTCTTTGGGTCGATCCAGGAATTCTTAATGACTGAATTGGTGGGTAGGGGCTCTGCCTCGATGATTGACACCACCCGCTTCTTCATCTTGCTCTTAAGGACCTTCTGGAATTTCTGGCGTGTAAAAGCGTAGAGCAGCGGGTGGAAGACTGTGGTGCCGTAAGCCATTACCAGCAGCCCCAGGCGCAGCTTAACAGTGAGGTCACTGGGCCCAGTGCTCAGGATGATGCTGTTCAACACGGTGATGGGCGTCCAGCACAAGAGGAAGGTGGAGATGATGAGCAGGGACATGCGGAAGACACGTTTCTGGCGCTCGCGTCGCTCCCGGTGCCGCTTGACCGCACGTCTCAGAGCGATAATCACAGACACTGAGGTGCGCATGCCCAGTGGCGCTGTTCCCCGGTTCCCACCACTGCTCTGTGAACCATCCGCTGCCTCAGGCAGCTGCTGTGGCGAGGCAGCCATGAGCGACATGTCCTTTTTCCACCGTGTTGATGCAGGTGCCTTCTTCTTCTTCCTCTTCTTCTGCGAGCTGTGGTGAAAGCGTGTGCCGATGCGAATGTTGAGTGCCTGCAGGATCTTGGAGTAGGTGACCAGCATGACCACTGCCGTGAAGCAGAAGATGGGGATTTGGGCCACCAAGTGGTAATAGAGGCCCAGCTCTGTGTAATATTCATTCACGTGTGCCACAGCCGTCTGGTTGGCCACAGTGGGCTCTGGCCCCAGGAAGCCCACCTCCACAAAGGGAACAAGGAAGCTGAGGAAGGAGAGGACCCAGATAGCCCCCAGCAATGCGGCGGCACGGCCCATGGTCAGCACGCGGTTGGCCGGCTTGACGGAGATGTCGTAGCGGTCCAGTGTGATGGCCAGCACATTGGCGGCTGTGGCCACACTGGCAAAGGACACACAGGCCTCATGGAAGCAGCAGACCAGTACGGTGTCGCCCTGCAGCGACAGCAGCAGCACCACAATGGTCAGCGGGATGCAGCACACACACACTAGCACATCCAGTACATGCAGGTTCATGGTGACCAGGTTGCTGACCGAGCTGACTAGGTTAGACTTGGTACAGTAGAGAGCCAGCACAGTCAGGTTACTGCTCAGGCCCAACACGATCTCCAGCATGAGGAAGCCAGTAAGCGACACCTGGAAGCTGAGGGGGTACGGGTGCGGCTCATCCGCCACCATGCCTGGGCTTACGGACTCGGTGATGTCCAAGACTGTGACGTTGCTCATGGTGCCTTCTTCCTCCTGTGCCGAAGGGATAGGCTTGTGCATTATCCTGCACAAAGCCAGGGAAATGGAGGCAGAGTTAGAAATATAATATATGGTGATGTTAATTTAGTCTGCTGCTATTATTTCGTATTCTGTAGGTTTCACAAATGTTCCTAATTGTGTACATGTGTAGTATTCCCTACAAATCTCATGAATAAGGTGTAAGAACTACATGGTTGTTACTACAATCACATCGTTTAAATGACATCGCTTAAACGATCGTTTTTGAAATTCCATATAATACGAAATATATTAAAACACATTAAGAAACATGGAAATGGAAGAAACAATTAAGTGTAGATTGGCAATAGACTAAAGTTTTTTTGACAGAAGGCAGCTTCCTTAGAAACACAAAGAGAATATATATATATTTTTAACTTTCTAATGCTTTTTGAGCACATGCATCCTGCCCTCTGTACCTAAACATTTAAACCAATCTCCTTGTATGTCCATAATGCAGATGTATAACTTTACATAACATAAGACTCCTTGACATACCTCAAACCATCCATCAAAATAATGTGATGATCCCTTTATTTTCCCAAAGTAGATTTTAGATTTTTTATTTTTATTTTGGGGATGACCTGTGCTGCTTGTATATGTGTTTATGTTCAGAGCAATAGGTCCAGCATTATATCTGTCATACAATAGAAAAACCGATAGCAGAGGGGTGGGGGTAGGGCATGAAGAGAGCATGTATGATGAAAAGCTGCTTCAAGGTCGCTGCATGAACGATGATGGCCATATACCACTCCAGATGACATTAAAACTGATGAGGTGTACCCGGGAATTGCGAGACGATAAAAGATGTGGTAAAGAGGCAGGAGATGACTCTAGTGTGAAAGACATCTGGTCTTTAAGACAATACAGAAGTGACGTCAAATTTCTCTAAATGTAATTGAGTGGAACTTACCCTTCTCCTGAGCTCTGTCTTCTCTCAGTCCCTATAGTCTGTGGTTGGCCCAGAGGAGTCTGGGTGGAGTCCAAGTCGACCTTCAAACCCAAGCATGGCTTTTCCAGAGAGTGTTTTGCACCTTGTAATCCTTGTAATCCACCAGGAGAAGTCACACCTCGCAATCTCAAAGAGTTTATTTTCTCAAAGTGAAGCTAAGCCTTGAGTTTAGCAGGGAAGACACCAGTTTCCAGCTGCCCATCTCTCTCTCACTCTCCCTTTGCCAGGGTGGCCGTGGAATGGCTGTAAATAAAACTGGCCTATTTATCCTCTGTTCTTCTGTACCTATTTGTATCCCACTCCTGTGGAGTTAGGCAAGGCAGCAAAGTAACGCAGGAAATTAGATGAGAGTTCACAGCAAACTTCGGGTGTTGATGTATTATTACGTCCACGCCACGGCATAAAAATAGCAACCTCCGTTAAAGCCTCAGGTGCAGCTCCTCATTGACAGAATTCAAAGAACTCTGCTCCATCTCAAGGTGCCTTTCTGTTGGCTGCACTGTATTCCGATAATTAAGATTTTCTGGACCAACCTGGGTGATAAATGCTTATTTATTTGCTGTTGTTGATTTACATAAGCCTCCACCAAGCAAGCCAAGGTCACAGAACTGGTGAGGTCAGCAGTTGTGTGAGTTGGGGTGGGGGGGTGGTGTCACTTCCAAGGCCCCTTGTTAGCAAAGACCTTTCCAGGTTTTACCATTGATATGACTTGTAAATCCATGGTGCTCTACTGGATCGAAAATGTGCGTGTAGTCATTTGGTATTGTGAATCCAAAAACAGTGTTGTGTTCCAGTGAATGAGTGGATTTAGTAGCTCTATTCAGAGGATTGTTGACCTATTCAGAGGGTAAATGACAAGTCCTTCGGCCACGGGTCCTGCCTCGATGATTGTCCATTGAAGGATTGGACCAGAGCTTGTGTGCACAATATGGTGCCTTAAAAGCACAGACCCTTTCAGCTCCATCCTCCCAGCACCCTGCCAGAAGAAGACAGAGCAGAAGAGGCTAGATGAAGAAAACAGCCTACATTAAGCCTGTCACCAGACCTCGACATGTAAGCGCTGTCGTGCATTAGCCAAACATGCTCCTAGTGCAGGCTGATGAAGTTCATTGCCTCTGGATTTGATTATGGTCTGTGTTAAGTTAAGAGAAGGGACAGCTGCTGAAGATAAGGACCAGAAGCTTGCATTTACTGTGCATGCTGCACAGCTTCCAAATCAAGACCAGAGTCCTTTTTAGGGAAGAATAGATGCACGGAAAACTACAGAGCAAATTTTGTTTTCATTCTTGGACACCAGAAAATCATATTGTCAATTGTAATTTTCTGCCCATCAGTGATGTAAGGTGGATTAGGTTTGAGGTTGATTTGCGGATATTTATTTTTGGATTAGATTTGAGTGTGTGAACAGCGAGTTTGCCCCAAATACTACAGCCTTTGATCAGAGGGAACACAATTGGAAGATGAGCACAAGCAATCCAATTTAGACCTGAGGATTGCTTAGCTGAAGTGTGAATTGCTGTATTAGGAGATGATGAAGACTTGCTTTTTAGTGCACTACAAGGGGCTTAGCATTGAACCGCAAAATCACATAAGATGCAGGCAAAGAGCCTGCTGCTGGGAATGACTTCGGTTGCATCTGTGACTTCTTTTCCCCCCTCTCTCTATCTTGAAAAGGAGAGCTGGTGTATCCATGGGAACCTAAACTCATGTGCTGTGCTTTCTCCAATAACAGCTAAATATATCAGTTGACAGCTTGTAACAAAACCAGTGACTTTCTAAGGTCTGGATAATTCTCAAGACAGGAGTCCATTGTGATTAACAGTCAAGGTTGTTAATGTCACCAACTTACCTCTATGGACAGCGACTTGCAGCAGGTACCCATTCCACAGCCGTCTCACAGATTCCCAGCTGAGCCACGGATGATTGTGTCAGAGACCACATATTGATATGCTCCTTGTGGGTCCAGTATGGTCAATTCCCAGAATTCCCTGAGGTTTCCTGAGCTGCCCCTGAAGAGAGGAGCATTAAACAGAGGAGATGTAAACATTCAGCGTCTTTTCCTCATCCACGTGAGCTGTCAAGAGCGCCAAGAAAATGAGAATACACAGGCAAATAAAAGCAGGGCTCCCACTTTCATTCACTGTCCTTATTTTTCTGCTTTCTGTCTCTACCCACTTCTCTCGCACACGCATATACACACACCACACACATAATCAAACACACACTCCCCTCTCCCTCTCTCTCTCTCTCTCCACTCTTTGGTGTGTGTCAGTGAATGTGTGAGCTTGGCTCATCTACCCCAGCACGCTGTTGCACTCTCATCTTTACTCCTACTCCCCCCCCACTCTCTTTCTCTCTCTCTCTCTCTTTCCCCCACTCCCCCTCCCTCTCTCTTTCTCTCCCCCCTTCTCTCTCTCTCTCTCTCTCT
>JBBPCW010000127.1:6905956-6920337 GCA_037974425.1 Phenacogrammus interruptus
GTGTGTGTGTGTGTGTGTGTGTGTGTGTGTGTGTGTGTGTGTGTGTGTGTGTGTGTGTGTTTGTGTGTGTTTTTGTGGGGGGGCAGAGGAGGCGACATAGCTTTAAGGAGTAGGCTGGAGGGGCTTTGTTATGCTAAAATGTGGTCACTGCTGAGGGGGAAATGGACGTTTCTTCAGGACAGTCTTGGCTGCACTGGTCTTCTTCTCTTTCTTGTGAAACGGAAGAGTGGAAGAAGAAAGGTACTTATCAACCAGTGGCAATTGTTTTAGACTTCAGAGTGAGCTGTAATCAGATCCAAATCCAAGCAAATACCTCAGTTCTTTAATAGAGGCAAGATAATGTATACAATTACTTGTGTTGTTGATTACCCTTTCTGTAATGTAAGGCAAAATATTTGGCACATTTTGTATTTTATATTTTAAGTTTTTTTGTGTTTTATGTTTGATGTGTGTGCATGTTTCAGAGCGATGAACAGGAAGGCCTTGAGGAAGATGCCAGGAGTGTCTCAGCATCATCTGTCATGGTAAAAGGACATTTCTCCTTTTTACACACATGCGCAAGTATATAAGTACATTTTATAAATATAATTTATAAATTAACTTGCAAACGACATGCAACCCAGATACAAACACTTTCATTATATGAAATCAATTGTATGTGACTGTAAGGTATACAGTACAATAGTGCATATATATGTGGACTGTTTCTAGGACAGTCTAGAGGATGATACCAGGAGTGGTGCTACATCTTCTATCGTGGCAGGATGTTTTCCTGTAGTCACCCATAAAGAATGGGGAAAAAATCTTCATGTAACTGATGTATGTATATTATGCATTGATTTTGTCTTTGTTGGTTTGTTCAGGAAGGCCCTGAGGAAGATACCAGGAGTGTTACAGCATCCTCAGTCTTGGTAAAATCACCCCTCTACCTTCATTACACATGTAGAAGAGTAGAAAAGATATGGGTATGGAAATATTTGTATAAAAAGGGGGTTGTAGTACAGCATTAGAGACTGTACTGTCATCACTTCAGCAGCACATTTCTATTCATTTGGGGTTTTTTTCTCAGCTTGCCCTTATAAACCCTTGATAGTGTATTTAAGTGGAGGTGAATGAACTCCTTTAAAAGCATTTTTGCCTTCTGAGCTGTATCAACACCTCTGCCTCAGTGCAGGGCGAGCCAGTCTCTGTCCCCACAGCAGGCGGGCAGCTGAAGGACAGCCCCCTCGGCGAATGCTCGCGTTTTTTAATTAACGTGGAGGTGACACCTCTCCCCTGCACATCTCTCACCTGCACTGTAAACAGGTCTGTGAACTCCACCGTCATGGCCGTGACCCTGCATGCCACTGCTCACAGCAAAAGCTCATTAATACCAAGCCAGCAAGAGCCACTTTGCACTGGATGAGTCAAACCTATGACCACGATATGAGAACAGACTCGTGGAACATAGGAAGCTTCATAACAAGGCTCAACATTTGTTTAGTGAGGTTTATATTCATTATGTAATCCAATTAATTTACTGACCAAATCAGATTAATTGTATTAAGTCACACATGACCCATTTTGGTCATTTGTTCATTAACTGAAATGCATGCATTTTATACAGTGTGTCATGCTTGTGGAGGCCAAAAATCAGTGTTTTCTGGCCCTAGAAGTACGACTATGACCCATGCAGCTGAAGAGAACAGCGCACCAGTGATTTATGAATCCAAGACTGTGCCCATGAATTTTGAAGCTATGTCATAAAGCACATCATAAACTAGCTGCTGGGAGCTTTGCTTTGAAAGCAAGAGTCACAAGAGAACAGAGCCATAAAACACCAAAGACATTAATTTCAGAATAAACGAGGGGAGTTTGTCTCTTGTAAACTTTTATTTAAACTTTGCTGTAAACTTTATTGGCAGGCTACCAACTGGCCTACCAATTATGGCTTCTTTCTCTTGTTAATTTTATGTCTGGGTGATAAATTCACAGCGGGGCCTATTCCTTGACCTCAGCCTCACCTATTTCACTCAAAGTGAGCTAACCTTTCAGTGTACACTTTGTAAACGAGAATTTAATAATAATGTCCAAGAGAGAAGGTTTCTGAGAAAGATTAGACCTTCTTTATAGAGCATGTACAGCTTTGGGTGAAATGTTTATGCAGAATTAAACAATTAGTCTTTCTTGCAGTATTAACCAAAAGCTTGCCTACTAGAAGTGATTGTTTAAAAGCTGCAACAATTATGTTGAAAATGAATGCGATCATATTCTTAACATGATGCAGTGATTTGTAAAGCTCTTAGGACAAGTACTATTTAGTACTCAGTACAAAATAGATTCGAATACATACTCAGCATTGATGTATTAAAAAACGTCATATCTCTGAAATCAAAAGGGCAAAAAATGAATGTTAACATGCTTCATGGAGATTTTATTCTAGGTCCTTTTTGACCATTCATCATGAAATGTTTCCACAATGACACCGGTGGTGTAGGGCAGTGCCCCCCAACCTTTTTTGTGCCACAGACCAGTTTCATGTAAAACAATAATTTCACTGACAGGTATACATAAAACTAAAAACAACGTGCTTTTGTTTTTTACTTATTTTTGTTTTTTACTTATTTTGATGTATCGTTTTACGTCACCAAATGACTCACGACCGATACCGGTCTGCGGCCTGGTTGCTGGGGACCTCTGGTGTAGAAGATACAATGTAAAGTGCAGTCTAATAGTGGGACAAAAGGATTTGATATGCAACCTATGTTGTACATTTTAGTTAATGCAGTCTTAGACTGCACAAGCTTACTTGTGCAGTCACCCTGTTTGTAGTAATTTATGGTATAAAATCCCTTGTCTTTATTTTGCAAATATAATTCCTTTATATGCTATTGTTACAAAGGTGTTTTTTAATGACTAGGTTTGTTTTTGTCTCTGGAATTCTCTGCTACATCATCCTCTCCAAGTAAACTGTGTTCTTGTTATGTCCCCAGTGTCCAGACAGAGGGCACAAAATTTGCTGATGTGGTTTCTGGCCTCCCAGTGAGGGAGCCTCTGACTTCTGTCTCTTTCTCTGTACGTGCCAGCATAAACAGTTAGTGGTCTACTTCAGGCATTTCTATACTAGCATGTAGCGCAAGGGCTCTGTCTGAAGCAGCACCTTCTACAGGGTGAGCTAACACGGTGCTGCCCATGTTCGCGAAAAAATCTGACTCATCTCTCCCCCTCACTGAGAACTTTCCCAAAGAGAAAGTGTCCTAATGTCACTGCTCTTGGAAAATATCACATTTCCAAAAACTGCTGCCTTCTAAGCAGGAGAGTGGAGTTTGATTCCAAATTTGGGCAGCTCACCAAACCAATAAGTGTCCTTGGGCAAGACTTAGTATAAGCTATTGGGGGCTTCAGCAGCTAATGGCGTTCTGCAAGGAAAAGTGGAGAATAAAATACTAAATAAAAAAGAGAATATTATGAAATGTTTAGAGGTTGTGATTTACACCAAAAGGGATGTTAATAACTGCTGACTGAAACAGTTCTCAAACCTATGGACATTGCACATTTTTTCAAGATATTAAATGCAGCAAATAAAAAATGATTGTGTATTGAAATTTGGAGAAATACTTAGATTTGTTTCCTGTGGAGGTGGTGGTCCATTCTTTTCACTGACAGGATCAACAAACTAATTTGTTTGTTTTTCTCACAGCTGTATCAACACAGTAGCTATACATTTGCTAGCCAGGCCAGTAAGGAAGCAATTATGTTTTGAATAGTGAACAGGAACAAAATGATATATCTTAGTAAAAGTAATGATTTAGTTACAACATTTTTGTCATATAAAAGTGTACTCACGTACTGTAAGAAGTAGTTTTATTTTTCTAATAGCGTTCAAAAAAGTTATTTAATCATTTTGTTCATTTTAACATAATCCCCTGTGCCTTGGTGTCTCAAAATGGTGCAAACGGATAGCTTAATCCTCTCTTTATGTTGGCAGTTATTGGAGTGCTGACATTGTTTTCTATTGACAGCCTATGAGAGACCTGTAAACTTGTATGAGTTGCTGAAGAAAACAACTAAAAAAACACCTGGAGAGAGAAAACTGAGAGGTTTGACATCTGATCTGTCTGGGAGAAAGACCAGCGCCTTTCATGTGTCAAAAGAGGTTGGGGAAAGACAGCCTGTCTTAAAGAGATATCTCACAATGTCCATCAGCCTTGCAGTTTGTCTTCATCAATCATCTCAGTGTTTGTTGACCATAGCAACAGGATGTCACAGTTATTTTTACGGATCTTGTTATTGGGGTCTGCTCCCTCACAGCAGGAATTTCCTCTGCTGTGGCATCATGGGATATATATGTGAAGGTTTTTTGTGTAATTGCGTTCAGGGACCATCTTTTTCTTTCATGTCTTGAGTTTCTGCCTTTGCCCTAGCGCTGGTCACCAGATCTTTCTCTTTCAGATCAGTTTAAAATGTCGATACATCAACAAACTGTCCTACGCAGTTTAAACAAATACTACAGTATTTACCTTGTAATGAACATGCCTTGGAGAAACACTGATGTGTTTTTGAAGTGCCATATATTTTTTTAATGAAAATGTGTCTGCGTATTAAGTTGCTTTCTAATGACATGGCCTTAATTAACAGCTTATGTTGTGTTCTGGCACTCAGTGTGGCTAACAGACACAGATGAATGGTGCTCATGTCAGAGTTTCCTTGTCTGGAGACACAGCTGACATGAAAGAGTCAAGGTCAAGCAGACCCTTCCCCTTCATCTGTCAGCCTTTTTGATCTGCAGCCGCTTTGCTTCTCCATTCTGCACGCTCTGCCTTTAACACGAGGGCATAGGTCAGTGCAGGGCATGGCCGCAGGACCCCCACTCCCCCCACCCTCTGCTTTTCTCTGTCTTCCTCTGAACCACTACACATATGTAGCCATTACTACCCTTAGTTTTCTTTTTTCAGCCTTGCCTGTGCCCTCATACATCCCCTGGCCCCTAATTATTTTATACTTTGGTTCTGCATTCCTGTGAGATTTTATCACTTGCATATGTCTGTAGCTCCTGTGATAGCGTGACTTAAGATATTCACGGCGAGTTGTCAGGATGTGTCAGTGTTTTGCGCCACGACTACAGTGATGGTCAAACCCTTTACGGTGGGGGTTTCAATTTGTCATATCATAAACAGGTGCTAAACGTGGGGATTAGTGGTGTGTGGATCTGCTGACTGCTCTCTGGTTGTGTCATCTGAGTGCTGGGGCCCCCGTTCTGTTCTGCCAGGCTTAACAACAGGGTTCTTGTGTTGACCAGAGGCTTCTGCAGGGCCCCAGAACCGGTCACAGTTCACTGATCAGTGCGGAGACATGGACTCCTGTCTGTTTTCATTTAGTCTAAGGCCGCTAGGAACCAGTTCCAGATTAGCAATGAAGTGAGGTTGAAGCAAGCTGAGACTAAAGGGCTCAAATGTTACTGATTACATACAGTAGAGAAGGAGAGGCACACAGCCAGGCACGTGCAAGGGTGACACAAATTTTGGGATACACAGTAATATGTTGCCTGATTGTACCAATCTGTTGTAATTTTTTTCCACATACTTTATTGCTGCTGTCATATTCAAATCTTATTTTGTTCTTCCTATTCTCATTTTGGGAAAGCGTCTTTTACATTACGTAACATTGTTTTATGTAATAATAATCCAAATAATCCAAAATTATTTACATAAATGCAAGTAAATTTTCTACAGTAAAATTGACATTTTGAAGAAGGCAATGCTATGTTTCCTGTTTTGCCTCTGATTAGGCCTCTGTTTATAGTCTCTGTTCCAGAGGATGCAGATGGACCCTCTGGAGCGGGAGTGGTTACGGTGTGCAGCATTAGGGAATGCTCCTGGCCTGCACCAGCTTCTGCTGCAGGACCCCACCCTGGCACCCAAGAAGGTGAGTCCCTGCAGCTCTCTCTCTGTCTGGGAAATCCACCACAAAACAGTCCTGTCTCCTGTTCAATAAAACTCACCTTACCTCAGGCTTGCTGAAGCAAGATTTTATCTCTCCCTCAGCTGAAAAGAACTGTTATGATACAGTTTTTGTGAAGTTGGTTTATAGTGGCTTTAAGTAAGAAGAGATATTTATAATAATAATTAACAAGAAGAAAGATTATGTTGTGCACCAGTCATGGAACAATTAACGGCAACACTCAAACTGAGTTTGTTTGTTTCAAATATACTTTAATACCCACACGTATTAAATATATCAGCACAATCATTACCAAACATAAGCAAACAGAAGGACACAGTGGTATGAAGCATGAGTTAAGCAAAACTTGTAAAGGATGTCAGTGATTATGTTTAACATCACAGCTATCCTGTAGGACTAAGACATGGTGGCAAGGGATAAAAACTGTCAGACAGGAACAGATAGTCTTTTGACCAGGAGCATTTTGTCGCCTGATATTGTTGAAAGGCCGTGCAGCTCGCTTTGAAGGTGAACAGAAAAGAAAATAAAACACATTGATGATTTCCAGATATTGTTTGGCCCCTGGATGTGTACAAAGCCTGGATTGGCTTAAACTTCAGAAGCCTCGGACCCCAAGGCTGTCTATTCTGCTACTTAGGCTACAATAACAGGCACTTCCGAAACAAGGGTGGAGGGGAATGAGAAGAGAGGAAGAAAAGGAGGAAGGTGGTAAATGAGTGTCTGGTTGTAAATCATCACATATGTGCCACGCAGCAGCAGGCTTGGGCTCTGCAGGAATGGGGCCCAAAGCAGCGGCACTTATTAAATTTCCATGAAGTTTAGTGAATTTGCAGGATCAGTGGGGTGAGTAAAGGCAACAGGGAGTGGCTGGCACTGCTATTGCCTGCAGCGCCTCTGTAAAGCAACTGACAAATGTGCTTACTGCTTCGACTGCTACTGCTAATGCTACTAGGAGTAGATTTATCAAAGTATTTAGAGCGTCTTTCAATTGTTTGCACATGCCATATAATAGTATTACAATCAATAGGGGGTGAATGACGAATTCCTCAACCAATTATTAAAATCCAGTTCCTGATGTACTGGTAGTTCTTCTAGTACCACTGAGATTAAATGCATATTTGCTCATTTTAAAGCTAGATTTAATTGCTTGTCACCACACTCATGACTGTAGTTTACCAATTTCAGAAGATGAGCCTATCATCCATAGCTCCTGCTAGTAGCTTAAGGGAGGCATTTGTTTCCATGAGGGGTCTTTTACAAAACAACAAACACAGCATGTCTTTCTCACAGAAAACAATTATAAAAAGCACAGTTATACATCAACATAGGATATACAGCAAATTTGAATGGGAAATCTTTAATGTTATATTTGCTGATTAATTTGCCATTTTGAGAAGAGTCATTCCAGCAGCCACAAAAGCATGGATTTATTTGCAGATTTACAAAATGTGGCATGTTTAAAGAAAGCATGTTTAAACTCTGCTGAGCTATGCAAATCTTAACCATGTTCATTTGAACCATGTTATCTATGCTATCTCTCTAGTAACTTTGTTAAGCTGACCAAGTCAATAGAATTTTAACTGTAATCCATTTGTTAAAGTGAGCATGTAAAGCCTGCTAACATCAGCAGCTGAGCTCACCCATAGCTGCAGGAATGTATTTTTTGAGGGGGCAGCATCTCAAATGTTGTTTATGTATTCGCATAATGTGTACAGAATACATGAACTTCTTTTAACCCCAGAAAAAGCTAAAATCTAAATGTTTGTTTTCCATTAAAGAAACTTATTGGCCAATGCCTGTAACTAGCCATGGACATGCTTTTGACAATAATGCTAGTATTGCACAGATAGTTTAAAACCAACATGTATCACTGTTGCTGCTTTTACAAGGGGGGTAGCAGTGTATACTCTTGTTTCTTCCCTGCTGCTGCTCCAGGCGGAGGTGATTTTATTAAGGGCTGTGTGTTCTGCTGAAGGATTCCTTCCCAGAGTCCCAGGGTTCCTGCTTTTGTAGCCCAAGGGTGTGAATCTGCTAGAGCTGGAGAGAATGCGTGTATCTAACACATTTCTTGTTTACACTGGCATGCATGCAGAGATACCAAAGTGCTGCTTTTGTGCGGCTGTTGCTAAACTACACCAATGCAGGACATTTTCAAAGAGCACACAAGGTTTTCTTCTCTCGCCAACAATACATTTTCAAAAGAGTAGCCAGTTCAAAAGCACCATCTATATTGCCCTTAAAGATAAGCCAGGACACTCTCATCTGATCTGGCCTTAGATGTGGCAGTCAAAGGCGGCCATATTGAGTGGCCCCCTTTTACTCCTCAAGTCCCCCCCAGGTCAACCGTAATGGCCAATGCTCTTAACCAGAATCTGATAAAGGAGATAGTGTTGATGGGATAGACAGCATCTTATATGGCCATCGAGATTGAGAGACAAAAACTCATAGGAAAGGTTAATCTTAAGCCCTTATCAATCAATTACATTTGGCTTTTGTGGAATTAATGGCATGGCTTGAATTGCTCCAGAAGATTGGAAGGCTTTGTGTGGTGAACTTGGCATTGGTGTCTCGGGGGGGCGGGAGGAAGCATTTTGTGTTTGAATCATCGCAGCTGAATGATTAAAACTCAGCTCACTGAAGATGATACAGAGGAAGATAACAGATCCTTTCAAATTAATCAGCGAAAAGACATTTCTTTCTCCCTGTCGAATGGTTGCTTTGGGTAGCTTGTGAAAGCCCAAAATGGCAATCAATTGGAATTTAATTATAGGATCTTTTGCTTTACAGTCCTTGACCATGTTTTATGTATTTGACTATGATATCTACAATCTCATTACATCCACTATCTTCTCTTCTTTTCTTTTTTTACCCTTGCTGCTTCAGGACTTTGTCACTGTAAGTACAGATAGGTCATTGTGTGTTTATTTCTCGTGCTGCACTCAATAGCTTCACTTCTTTCACTTCATGCTTTAATATTTCCTTTAAAAGGCAGTTTACTCTAAAACTGATTCTAAACTGGTTCTAAAGAGGTCCCTTAGACAACTCTGGTCTTAGACAGTTTGGTGATTTCTGTTCTTTCTGTTTAGTACATTATGATCAAAGAATGAACAAAAACAGGTGAGCTGCTGATGCAATGTGGCAAATCTGGGTGAAAGGCGAGGATGAGTAGAAGTCCAGGACCAGCTTAGCTGCCTTAAACCTTTGGACCGGATGGTAACATACATGTTGGCAGGGCTAGTTTGGAGAAGCAGGTGTCTGTACTGCATAAACTGCATGAATGAGGCAGCGATCTGCAGAGATACTCGTTCTGTTGTGCCCATCGTGTCTTTAGCCTGTTACTCCTACAATAAGACACGCGGGAAAGCAGATTTGTAAACAATAACAAACAAGGGCCGGGTAAGCTTCTTAAGAGAAATTAATGAAGGGGAAGAGAGCCAAAGCTTCAGAAGGCCTGGCTGGATACTGATCCCGCTCTGATCACATAACCAGGGAAGGTGAGTGAGTGGAATGGAAGGATTAGGCAGAGAAGTTCCCACTGGAATGAAATAGGAGTTCAGCCTTTAAACTCATCTCCAGCCCCCAAAACTTCAAAACACTCACAGCTTTGAAATGGGAGTAGGTATCTCTAATCCCCACTGTGGATGTTAATCTATGTACCTAGATTAAGTCTACTCTGTAGTCTCAGCTTTGGCCAATGCACTTGGGATGATAAACTTTTGCACTGTAAAGGATCTAATAAAAGCTGCATGGGTCTGAAATGGCTTGTTTTCAGTTCGGATGTGGACTTAGAGTTTAAATGAATGAGATTGTAACTAGGATAGACTAGTAGAACAATGGCAGTGAGATAGAAAGTTATTTACCATTATACCAGCTACAAAAAATGTACATATTGCTGTTATTATAAAACATCAGATGGTAAAAATTTGTGAGATAAATCTGTTCCATACATTTTTTCATTCTCCTGTGAAGTTGTTTCTGTAAAAAAAATATTTTTACTGTTCTATCTTCTAAATTGCTTGATTATAGAATATGCACACTGATGTATGCATTTGGTCATATTTGTCATGATAATACTTCTTTCTCTTTGATGATATTTCCTGCTGCACAACGCCTTCAAACTATATAACAACTGTATGAACACAAGGGGGTAAGTGTATCTCTATTGATGAAATGTTCGTTTCACCATGGAGCATTTTGTTTTGCAGTGAACTGATAAATCATTTTTTACAGTTTGTGTTTTACATACTCTAGACCTTTCATTTAAAGTAATCTTTTCTCTATGTTCTCTGAAAACAGGATAGAATAAGCTACTGCTAAATATGTAAAAACATGGTCATGGTATTCTGTACCTTGGGGTATTTTCAGTGCAGGATTTGCACTCTTGTTTGACGTTAATAATTGCTAGGATGGGATATTTAATTCATGATAATCTGTGTGTCTGGTACGCACTCTTCACAGTGTGTGCTAGTGCCACAATCATCATTGTGTGTAATTATGGTCTAATTACACGGCAATTATTACTTTAACAAACACACATAACTCAGGGAGCCCTGAAGGCAGGCACACACCTCTCTGCACAGCTCATCCAATGGGTGCACATGATTGTTTTAGTGTGGAGTAAAAGGATTAAACTCTGAACTGGAGACTGCAGTTGCTCACGTTTTTTTTTCTTTGTGTGTTTACAGAAACTTAAATTTCACACTGCTGATGAGTAAATATACCAAACTGATCCTGAGTGATCAGTGTTTAAAATAGGATTAAATTCCTTAAAGGGGAATTCTGTGGATTTTCACAATTTCTGCACAGTTAAACTGTTAATATGCAAATAATGTGTGATGTGAAATGTGTTGTTCTAAAGAAAGAGAATCAGAATAGTTAGGAACAAGACATTCAAAATGTTTGTCTTTATAAGCTGCCTCACCGAAAACATGATTATGAATAACTCCCCAATGCCTGAGACAGTACGTTGTTCTCAGAAAAGGTTTTGGCTTCCATTCCTGAAACTAATATGGAGGGTGTTGTTCGACAAAATAGCAACCAAAGACATGCGTTAGTTCACTGATGATTTCGGATGGTAAATAAAATATCTATATTTGTAAAAAAAAAAAATGGAGTCAGTAAAGTTCCGATGGTTTAGACTAAATTTGCTCTTTAGTGGCCCAAACAATCATTTAAAATCCTTAACAAGGAAAAACAATTTGCTTGGATAAATAATATAAATGAAATGATGGGCTTCATTGAAAGTGATTATTCAACACAACAATGCATTATTAGGATGTTTCAGTGATCAGCTGCTCTTACCAGCTTAAGTTATTTACAGAACAGAACTATAATGCAGAATAATAAACTGACTGGTTTCCTTTTGCATGTACAGAGCAAAACGTTTGAGTCAGTTCAGATCCTCTTTTTCTGGTCCAATTATGATAGTTTTACACATGGTTTTTAATGGTGTAAATGATAAATTAAGAAGATAAATAATTAATGATGTTTTGCTGCAACTGATTGTTAGTATGATATTTTGGTTGGTTTATTCCACTTGTCTGGACAGTAATGGTAAAATACAGTCACAGTTAACTGGCTGTGGTTCCATATGAAGGCTCAGCATTAGTTCACTCCCCATGAAATAATTGAATGTTATCACTACAGTTGTTGTAAGAGGCAGCTAGTGTTGCTCTTTTGTCTGAAGCCGCAGGAGTTTTTAAACAGGTCCATATGGTGAGAGTCGTCGGGCTTTGAAAGCGAGCAGAGTAGTGGTGGTCCTTATACTCTCAGCCCCTCTATTGAGCTTTAGCAGGGAGGCTGAGTTTAAGCTGTCCTTTCACACGTAGAATAAAAGAGAGTGTGTCCATCTGGTCCACAGTAAAACGTACACACACTCATTCGAACACTCTCTCACTCTCTCCCTTACTCTCTCTCACACACACTCTCTATACCTCTTACTCTGTACCACCTTCTCCTTCTCTGTATACCTCTCCCTCCTTCCCTCTCCTACTCTCTCTTTCTCTCCCTCTCTCCCTCTCTCCCTCTCTCTCTCTCTCTCTTTCTACATCTATGGAAAAAACAGCCTACTCTGCCAGATTCAAAATAAAAATGAAAGAAAAACATAACTTTCTCTGTATAATGATGACACAAACTAAGGCACGGAATACATTATGAGATCCATTTTAAATTCACTTTCATAAATATAATTCCCTGCAATGCCTGAAGAACAAATGTGTTTACCTGTGCCCTATTCAGTACAGAACACTTTATCCCTACTCACTTATGTTAAAGTTTTGTCTGCACTTCCATTTGAATAAAGTACCACACAAGGCAGCCAACTGGAACAGAGGTCATTTAAATGCGGTTCAGACACAGTTATAAAATAGTCTGTTTAAATCTAATGGACAAAGAGAGGATGGAAAAAAGTCAAGGGAAAAATATTTTTTGTGGTACAAAGCAGGAAAAAGGCAATAAAATGCTAGAAAATATAATATATTTATACTATAGATACCCTTATGGAAAGTGAAGTCAGGATTAGAGGAGTGTCTGACTCCTTTAGAAACGTTCATTGTGATCTAGAGCAGTAAAATAAAGCCCACTGAGAACTTTTTTTCTGGCCTTGATAGAGTAAACGTTGCACTCTGCAGGACAGTGCAGGGACGTTGGAGATGGGGAGGAGACAGTGGAGGAGGCAGGGAATTTCTCAATGGGCTGTGTCAGTGTGAATTAACCAAAGAGCTGTCAGCACAGTCAGGAGTTTTAAAAAAGAGGGCTTGTGGGGTCAAGGTGGTCTGCCAGCTCTTGTGTGACAAGATACATAGTTTCTTTTCAGCTGCTGGAAGATTACAGGTTACTATAGTTTCTCTCAGGCGCGACTCAAGCATTCAGTTAATCTGCTCAGCATTGGTTAAAGGGTGGCACTGATCTGGGCTGGATAAAGATTGTGTTGAGAAAACTGGGGAGGAGATTTTCACAAAAGCCGAAAGCACGGCTCCTCTGCTGCAGCTTTGATGGCATCTTCAGAGGGAATGCAGCCTGAACAGGAGCTCTGAGCTGCTGGATAAATAATCTGACATGGACACTGACACTGCTGTGGAGAAGGGCAACACTGACAAGGCAGAATTAGCCGATGTCTATACCCCTCTCTCTCTCTCTCTCTCTCTCTCTCTCTCTCTCTCTCTCTCTCTCTCTCTCTGTGTCTGTGTCTCTCTCCCTTTCTCTGTTTGCTCTGTTACAGATTTTGTTTCCATGATATACACACATACAAAATTACATGCTTGTAAAATTCATGGTGCTATATATCTTTTTCTTTTTTTTTTACATGCAATCATTTCAAAAGTTTGTAAGTATTCTTCTTTATAATGCTTTACATGTGTATATGATTTGAGTTTGAGTAATATGTAATATGTTGACATAAATGTTGAAGAAACTTGAGTGAAATAAACTGAACCTGTTGTGATGTAATATAATTTGTTCAGGTAAAAATGACATACATAAACATATATGTAAAATCAGAATATGAAGACCGAAGCACCCTGAAAATACTTTCAATCAGAGTTTATACTAATGTCATCTCTACACTGGGTGTCTCTCAGTGAAGTAAATGACAGAAAATGAAGTATGTAATGTGTTTATACCTGTCAGACAGGATGTAGAGGCAAGTAGAGGCTGTGGCATAAGCGTCCTTGACTCTTTAGTGCAGCCTCACTGAGCTAACACTGAATTACCCTGTATGCTAATGACCAGCAACAGTGCTTGTCCATTCAGCTCAGGCCAAATCTGCTTATGGAAATGAGCTGTGAAGGCAGTGAGGTGCTGCTCAAACAGACCTTAAAACAGCCGAGTCACTCTCACATTGCAGAAAGCCAAGGAAAGAAGGTGCACTGCTTATTAGAGATTTTCTTTTTTAGATATGAACTGTCATTTAACATCTACGCTGTTGAAAACAAACCCTCTCAATTTTTGTTGTTTGTATTACTCTTTTTTACATGGCTTGAAACGCTTACCTTTACATTGTGTCAGAATTTCAAAACAAACTAACCAACAGAAAGTTTTTTCCTCTTAAATGAAGTTGCCCTTTTGTAGATTTTTGTAGGTTTTGTCCTGGCAATAGCAATATGTTAACTGATATGTGTTTTTGGAGATAAAAAGTTGAAGATAAAAGGGATTTTGTTGGTTTAGTGCTGGATTTAGTTTAGTATTAGTTCTCTTATTTTCGGTGTGAGCTTGAGATAATTAACTACTTAACCACAAACTCATTGTTGTGTCTTGTCTTTACTGAGTGTGGCAATATATACAGACATATATAAACACTGAGTGAATGTGGGAGTATGTGTAGTTTATGTATGTATAGTTGTATGTATAACTCAACCACTATGTGTTTTAATCACTGTGTGTGTGTGTGTGTGTGTGTGTGTGTGTGTGTGTGTGTGTGTGTGTGTGTGTGTGTGTGTGTGTGT
>JBBPCW010000127.1:6921964-6933628 GCA_037974425.1 Phenacogrammus interruptus
GTGTGTGTGTGTGTGTGTGTGTGTGTGTGTGTGTGTGTGTGTGTGTGTGTGTGTGTGTGTGTGTGTATGTGTTTGCAGACAGCGCTCCACTGGGCAGCCAAGCAGGGCCGCATAGAGACGGTGGACATGATGGCTCGCTCTGGCGCAGACGTCAACCAGAGAGCGGTGAGAGCTGACAGGAGCCTGAGCTCCTACTGACACATTCACATTTACACCTCTGCAGGGGCTCACACACAAACACACACACCGCACATACACTCCCACAATCACAAGTATGGATCATGCACTCTCAGAAATGAACACCCCTTCTCTGGAGGTACAACAACGTTCACTGGAATTAAGTTCTAACTGTGAGAGATCTTAATATATATTATATAATACCATTGTAATGATATACTGTATATTATGTGTACAGGTATGCACTGTTCACAAAAAAAAATTACCTAGTTTAAGCAGCTAATTTTTTATGCTTTTTGTGATTTTCAAAATGTCCATCTCTAGTGAACTCAAAGTGTTTGGGTCTATTATTAAGTGAAATGCTAACCACCTCCTCTACCGTGTGTAGGGCCCAATATAAGAGACCTCATACTTATATCCAAGTGAAACAATTCAGATATGATCAATTCCCTGGAAGAGTCCCTGGAATCTCTGGTGGACATAAACAGAGTCCCTGGAATCTCTGGTGGACTAAAGATAAAAGGGAAGATGGTTTAATTGTATTTTATTGGTTTAGTGCTGCATTTAATTTAGTTTAGTATTAGTTCTCCTATTTTCAGTGTGAGCTTGAGGTAGTTAACTACCTAACCACATACACAGTGTTGTATCCTGTCTTAACTGAGGGTGGCAATATGTACAGATGTATATAAACACTGAGTGGAAGTTTAATGATAAATAGAACCATAAAAATAGTCCAGAAATCTTAAATTACATTTGAATTAGTTTTCCTTAACCATTTTGAAGGTATGTAGAGATATAAGATATAAATGTGTGGCTGTATGTGTAGCTTCTGTTGTATGAATAACTCAACCACTTAACTGTGTTTTAATCACTCTCCTATATGTGGCCTGAGGTCACAGACTCCCCTGGAACGTCCCCTCTCATTTAGACTGACACTTCTAATTGAATGAATTAGTCTATTAATCATAGATGCTTGCCTTGAAGAATGTGCGTACAAGCACCAAGCTCAAAATGAACCTGAACCTGCTGCAGGGTGCTCTATACACTGCCTCTTCTGACTTTGCATAAACATCATCTCGCATCTATTTATTCAAACCCTTCACTTACAGAGCAGCAGTCCAACGTGGACAGATCTGCTCAGGCTTCACCCCCAGTTCATGCATATTCTAAATCAGACCATCTTATCTCTCGCCATTTAGGTTTGGTCAAGTGCACAGTGAAAATACAGAAAGGATCTTTGTGCTTCTGGCATTTTTCTTCCTTTATGTCAAGGTGAAATAGTCATTCACACTCTTTATCTGACCCTCAGCATCGTGGCCCTCACCCACATTTTTATTCCATTTCATTTTGTCCCATCACCTTTCAGTGGGAACAGGTCCAGATTATTGAAGGCTGAGTCTTCTCTCTGCCCGGGGCTGATTGTGCCACAAACTCTTTATAGAAATTGAAAGTGTTAAGAGCTTCTTTTGCTATTAACAGTGTGTGAGTGTGTGCGTGTGTGCGTGTGTGCGTGTGTGCGTGTGTGCGTGTGTGCGTGTGCGCGTGTGCGCGTGTGCGTGTGTGCGTGTGAGTGTGTGAGTGTGTGAGTGTGTGCGTGTGTGTGTGTGTGTGTGTGTGTGTGTGTGTGTGTGTTTGCTCAAGAGCTTCCCTCTTCTGCATTTTTTTCTGATGATGTGTGTGTGCCCGCAGTTTTGATAATTTTCTTGTATGTGTTAACACATGCTCAGTGTGAGTGTGCCCCTCTCCTGCAACAGTTTCTAGCTGAGGATGTGTGTGTTTGTGTCTGCAGGTGTGTGCTGTCTATCACTCGTGTTTGTAAAATTTCTTGATTTTCTTGATCCATATGTCAGTGCTGTGATAAAATATGAAAAACCCTAAACGAGTCATTTTTGTTCAGCATTGTCTCGCTCTGCACATCACTAAATCCAATTATACTCTTTGTAATTGGACATGTGGATGGTTCACCACACTTTAAAAAAATGAAAAAAGCACCATTCTTTATTGTGCAAAAGCAAAATAATAAAATACTGATAGCCATTTACTTCACGCCTGCAAGCTCATTTGGTGTGATTCATTTAGGAAAAGCCTCATATATATTTTTCTTTTCTGTGATAATGTATCATTTAGATTAGTAAACAGGTTTTTGTGACAGTGGCTATTACTGCCCCACACATTTCACAGAGCACACACAGCAGAGTGTTTGAAAGATGATCATCTCTAAAACATTTGTGGTTAAGGATGAAGTAGTGTTTGAGCTGTGTGAGTGTTTGCATTTTTAATGGCTATGTAGCAGAGTGGTTAAATCACTCACTCTGTATGCGGGAGAAAGGAGTTTTGAGACTTGCCTGTCTCCTCTAATATAAAGAGAGCCTGCTCAGTATGCTTCCACTAGTCTAGTTAACGATATCGCAGAAACTTGTATTGTGATAATGATAAAAGTACATTTAGACACACAATGCTACACACCTGCCTGTGTGGGAGCTCATTTACCTTTCTCTCCTGCAACAAACTCCTCTTTTATGTGTGCATGTGTGTCTGCAGTTTTGTGCCGTCCATCATTTGTGTTTACGCATGGTGGCGTCTGTGTGTGTGTGTGTGTGTGTGTGTGTGTGTGTGCACTCCCTGTGTGAAGGCAGCGGTGAATGTAATAGAGGGAAATTGTTGTGATTAGTTAATGGTTTCTCCATCTGTTTCTCCTCGGCTGCTCTAATCTCTTCCTCTCACCCTGTCCGCCGCGATGTGCGTGCTGGAGATAATGTTTAAAGCCTTCACCAGCACAGCCGAGCACACACGCGCCTCTTATTGCCTTCATAATTACATAATTAACTTTTGCTCTCTAATCGTTATAGAGGTAATGGTGCTGTTCAAATGGAGCCCCTTCTGGGCAGGAAGGGAATAAAAAATCAATAATCCATAGAGTGCCATGAGGGCCTGGAGATGTCTCAGTAGGCTTCACTCACACGTCAGATGCTACTTTCTTCTTCTTCATTTTGTAACCCTGCCCCACCATGTTAAATAGATGTTTTATTATTTTTTTAAGTGAGCTGTTCAGTTGTTCATTTTTAATCACACTTTTTTTAGTTTTTGACATGCAGCGGTAGATTATAGCTTCCCTGTAGGGCAGAAAAAAGTCAGACCTCTATAGTTCCTCCCCCCCTCCTGATATTACAAATGCTCTATCTGAATAATGTCTCTCTCTCCCCATCTCTCTCTCTCTTTCCTCTTTCATGATACACTCTTTCTTCCCGACCTCTCGCAGCACGTAAGTACACCCATTTATATCCACACGCCACTTAAAATGCCTGTGGTTCAATCTGTCTATCTTATATTCAGAAAATGCAGACTTATAGCTTCACGCTACTCAGATGAATAGAAGCTCAGCAAAATATTTCCAAGGCCAAATTGCCCTTAATGTCAGTGTGAAATTAGGTTCCTGACCCAGGCCGGTGCCATGCAGTATGCTTATTCTCTTTCTTTAATCTTCCTCCTGCCTACCCTGGCATACCGGAGCCGACACTGGACTCTGATGACATCCTTCTTTTTCTCCGTCTGTCTCTTTTTCTCTCTTAAGGGGGTGAGTTCTATTTTAATATACCTGTGAAATGAGCCTGGCTTTAGCATAAACGTGCTTTAGATTCAAAGTGCGGTCACGCTACACACTGATTTGCTGTCCACCTATGAGAGGGGATTGTGTGAGTGTTAGGAGCCGGCGTGCTATTGGAGACCAAATCTCATCTCCCTGCAGGGACATTGAACAAATAGGTTTTATTAAAAATTCAAAAAGGAGACACTCTTGGATTTTCCATCGAGTTATGGAGAAAGCACTGATGGGTTATGAATGGTGCTCACTACCTGAGGTATATTACAAAAGCTGTGCCATACGGAGAAGTTTATGGGGACCGAACCCCTTCCCATTGAATCTACCCATATTGACCTCTCATCTTCGATACATAAATCACTCACTCTCCCCACAATGAGGTTTTTTGTGTCAGAACCGATGATGAGGTGCCAGACTATATGTGTGTGAGGGTAGTTTTGTCAGTCAGTCTCGTTAAAATGAACCCCAGTGACTCACCTTGATCTCCATTGGCTCCTTTGCCCCCCTGGCCAGCTGATCCCTGGCCTTTACTTACATTTAAAGTAAACATGAAGCTAAGCACATGAAAGTGCTTGTGACCTTTCCAAAAAATGTCAATGCTAGCACTCATGTAGTAATGAGGAGTAGAGCAGAGGGAAGCCTAATTTAACCTTTAAGAGCAGTAATGCTATGGCTAAAGCAACATAGTTACACTGTAAACTGTAAAAGCTTCCACCAGCAGGTTTTGCTATTGGTTATTATATTCAGCTTGGATGCATTAAGCAGCATATTGTCTTATATGGTTCAGATAATAGTAAAAGTAATTACTATTAATAGTAAAAGTATTATATATAGTACTATAGTAAAAGTTACAAAGCTATAATGATTGAGTGTTGCCTTAAAATGCATAAAATGTCTTATTTTATTAATTTATTATATAACATTCTCAAAAGTTTTGACAAAGTAGGATGAGCTGCTGTCAGTTAAGCTACTGTCAGCTAAAATTAAGTAAATACCAAAAACCAAGCTGAGCGGGCTAGTGGCAAAGACAAAAAGTATAAAGACATAACTTGCAAATAACCTGTTAATATGGTTAGCTAACACTAGCTTGAATTTACATTTTAAACAACAGCCTCATTGTCTGAAGCACCACTATAAAGATGGTTAGCTAGTGGGTAGCTTACACTAGATTTCACAAAGCAAGCTCAGTTCACGAACACAAATCCATGCAGATTAAAGTTAAGTTACGTCTGAATATACATTCAGGAGTTAGTGACTTAAGAAAAGGCTGTCTATTTATATTGCTTAGTGACTATTAGCACAGACAAGTTTATGCCAACATCAAAAATGTCACAATTGTTTCACTTAATATAACCGTCAAATTTAAAGTTGCATTCACCATTTGAATAAAGCTCTTCTAAAAACTTGCCAAACCTTTTCTGCTGCTCTCATGGCTGGTTGTTGTACACACATCTTTTACTTTCCTTCTGTTGCAAATACACTCAAGTGCCAATAGATTATTATTTTCTCATTTACTTATTTTTACGATTTTTTTTTCATGATATCATTATGTTACAACAATTATATTGTTTATATGGCTAAAAATAATTATAATAATTGTTATATGATATTATATGATATTATATGATATTAAGCCCTAAGTGCCTGTAGTACTGCAGTGAAAATTATGATTCGGTTGGTGTGGTATTTATGGTGATCAAAAGATTAAAAAGCAACTCATCCACTGTCCTGCTGTTTCAAACTGAGGGGATCTGTACATAGTCAACGTATCAATCAGTACCTCTCTGTTCTTTTCATTTGCTTTTGTGTTTATTTTTAGCACTTCTTCTAATCATGTGGCCCATTAGCGTTTTGAGTGGTGCACCAAAGGAAGATGAGCACTAAACAAAGTGACAACAGAGAGATATTGCAGAAGAAAGGGATGACACGAAACGTGCATTTATCTCAGCATTTCCAGGAGCCTTTCTCTCCCTGTGAAAAAGCTCCCCTGCGGAGTGTTAATGTTGCAGTCAGAGGCACTGCTCGCCTTTAAGCACCCGGCCTATTCAGTGCAGCCATCACTGTTGTGGAACTGAACCCCACTGACAGTCTCTCTATGTGGCCTCCTCTGCCTAAACCTGGATATCACTCTGTTCTCCTTGCGGTCCACGGTAAAAAAAAACAACCGCTGAGAGCATGTGGAGAATTAGTGAGTGACAGCAGCTCTGTTAGGGAGCTGGCCGGTGTTAATGTGCAGGCCTGCAAATGACAGGCGTACTGTAGCATCTCCCGCAGCACAAACGAGAAGTGGTCGCTACATACAGCTGCGTGTGAAATGATGTCCAGCTGCTTTTTAATATCACAATCGACTGACAGACACTACGGGGCAGTGAGAGTGGCTGTCAGTTAACTCCCTGCTGCAATGCACAGATGTGACTTAACGTATATTCCATATGATCTAGCTGCCTCGGGCAGATGCAGTGTGTTGACCAAGTTGTTTGTTTGTTTGCTTGTTTGTTTGTATGTTAACAGGGATACACACCACTTCATCTGGCCTCTCTGCATGGACATGCCCACATCATTCAGCTTCTGATTAATAACTACAGTAAGTCATTGTCACTGTATTATACTTCACTATTATACATCACATCTGTGCTACACATTTTAAATTAGAAGTGCCAAAAAGGCCACACTGTGTTCCCTAAAAACCACTGGATGAATAAAATGTCATTGAGATGTAAGAATATAAATTTAATGAATCTAAACATAATTTTTTGTTTTTTCCCCAAAAATGGACATCAAGTCTGAGAACCATTGAGGATTTTTAAGAGTCTGTGCCCTTAAAAATCCTTGTACTATATCCACAGAAACTCCACTTTACAGTCATTTGTGTTTGTTTCCCTTCAGTATGACAATAGGAAGCCAGCCGTGCGTGTGAATGGGATTTTGATTGCGCGCCTCACTGACCACAGCCTTCATGTATGATATGGCATAATGAATAACCTCGAAGCAAAGC
Organism: Phenacogrammus interruptus; assembly: GCA_037974425.1. Lineage (NCBI taxonomy): Eukaryota > Metazoa > Chordata > Actinopteri > Characiformes > Alestidae > Phenacogrammus > Phenacogrammus interruptus. The sequence continues at coordinate 6,928,735 of JBBPCW010000127.1, forward strand.
CGAATAATAAGGAGTTCAAGAAAAGAAAACCTTGCAAAAAACTGAGTCTGTCTACGTCCCCCTTACTGAGAGCTAGCGCTCATCCGCACTAATGAAGCAAACCACAGAGTGTGTCAATAGAGCAATTCATTAGAGCAGTCCCTTGAGATTCATTGACTGGACGGTGTGTGTGTGTGTGCGCATGTGTGTGTATGTGTGCCACCGCATGTGTGTTTGTAAAAGCCCCTAACTTGGAATGGACACCCATATGTTGTGTGTTAGGGAGCCACCCAACTCTGTTGTGTTTGTAATTCACTAAAACACATATGGCCCAGGTCACTATTAGCGCACACCTCCTCTGTACACACAACAGAGTTTCCATATGGTGTGTGGAAATGGATACTCCATGGTCTGCCTCCATCACCTACTGCTCTACAGGAGCCCGCAGGGAGAGAGGGTGAGGGAGAAAGAAAGAGACTGTACATTTTTTGCACATATTTATAGAAATAATCTAGCATTTCTAATGTAATCTCTATATGCTATATCTGCATCATACAGTCATTTACCCCAAATAATACTTGAAATGTTTCCCCAGACCTAAAGCACTCCTAGCATGTGACCACGTGTGGAGATGTTATATAATTACAGTAGGGGTTGCCTGCCAATTGACTTCTATTTTAAGTGTGTTTTGCGTCAGTGGGCTATCTGTTCTTTTCTAAATACAGGAACACGCTTCAAAATGATTGTGTTAATTGAGCATGTGCTACAGATGGAGAAGACAGATATCAGGTATAAATTCTGAGAATATTGCTTTTAAAGTGTAGCTTTCCACTGGTCAGTTTTACATACTTGGATTGGACTTGTAAGCTGACCATAGAAGACTCTATATGTAATTCCTTAAACATAATCTTTGAACTGGCTACTTCTCTTTTGATTGTCTGGATGCAAAGCATTCCAAACCGATATTTGTCAGTCACAGACAAAACTCTAACCATCCAGTTTTCATAGCCTGAATTAGACAGAGAAAAATGCTTTGCCAAGTACGTACCATGGAAAACGACTAAATCGTTGTAGGGAATCGCAGTAAGTGGATATTGAGAATTTATCAAATGCACCTGTATCCATCTGTTTAATACCAGACAGGAATGCAGCAAAACGCACAAGCTAATTATCTCTCTGGCATTAATCAAGGGAAGATATCAGGAGGTCTCTTGTTGTCTGTGTTTATAAATTGAGTGGCACTGTGGCACCGATTCTCAATCACAGTGATGGGTGCACTGCTGCCAGGCCTTTACCCGAGTACGACCGAACCAATGAGCCATGCCCAGCCAAGCTGGCACCGCTGCGCTCTCTCTGCACTACTAACTAACTGACCAGATTGCTGACTGTTTACTGAATGACGGGTGTTATTTACAGTTTGCTAAAGCACATTAGCATCTTTCACAGTTTATTTGTCAAATAGAGAGATGACATGCACTGTTTCATTTGTTTTGTAAACATTTTTCCTCTTTCCATCAAGTGAATGAGATTTTAATTATCAGCTGCATTATATAACATGGTGTAATGCTTTTTAGGGACATAAAAACATAAATCTGTTTAAAATCACTTTAAAACCTTTTTTTTTTGTATCTACTTAAACAAAATGTGAGGCTAACAAACACTAGAATTCAGTAGCCACCCAAATAGCCCTAATCATTTCACTTGATATAGTTTAGAACATTGTATGACTTACTATGAGCTAGAAAAATAAATAAACATTCACTAATACAGGGGACCATTTCAAGCAACATAGTGACTGGCATTTAAAAAGCAGGTATATTCTAAACTGTGTCCTAAACCACACTGACAAGTCTGTGTCTTCTTAAAGAACAGCTGGATGTGGTTTGAGGTTTATGACTTAAATATTGCTCCAATACCTATTTTACACTTCGTCAGAGTTTTAGCAAGCAGTATTTCAGTGGGTGTATGACTGAAGAAGAACTTGATGTGTGAGAGGTGTGTGTGTGTGTGTATGTGTGTGTGTGGTGGTGGTGGTGGTGGTGAAGAAACTGAATATAGTTTAACATGGTTATGAGCTGACTGCTTGCTGTGCCTTAAGCGGTATAGTTTAACACAGTTATAGGATTACTGCTGTGCTTCTAGAAACATAAGCCTCTCTTAGCGCCACAGAGCTTAAGACCTCCTATAACTGTATTAAAGTATGTACAATTTCTCTAGACACAGCAGAAATCATATAACTCTGTTAGGCAGTTTGCAGTTTCTCAAGATACAGTGACGACTGGATGTCAATTTAAAAGCCTACACAAGAGAAGCTGTGCAGCCAGTGGTTTGCTAGTTCCACTTTAGACACACATTTGGCTCACACCAAGTTTTCTGCTATTTTTGTCCACCAGTTTTCTGCCCAATGATGTTTCTTTTTTGACTGTTACAAGGGAAAGCTCAACTGGGTCCAAAGCGATGGATTGAATTGACTTGAGTCAAGTTGCCATGTAAAGTAGTTAAGTCAGGAATCAAATATAAAACAAACTTTATATTTTAATTATGGTTATGTATTTGACCAGGATGTTACTCATTGTAATGGTACTGATTAGAACAATCTAACATCAAGTTTGTTGTAGCTATTTGGGTGGGGTTTTTATATTAAATTAACAGAGTTACCACCAAAAGCACATTTAAAGATAAAATTGGTGTTGGTTTAGAAACAGATCTAAACCTAATACTATCCATAAACAGCGCTACTGCTGTCCAAAGTTATACCCCTATTTGAAAGTAGGAACATTTTCTACATAAATATGGAATTTGCTTCCTGTTGGGGAGGGCTGTTTGGAGCAAAACAAAAGAGAAATTTAAAGATCTTACTTTAACATAAAGAAAACATACATGGCCTGTGGGTAGGATACTTGCCTCTGGACCAAGAGGTCAAGGGTTCGAATCCTACCGTCATTATATCAATGGGTTCTTGAGCAAGACCCTTAACTCCAAGTTGCTCCAGTTAGACTGCCCCCTGTAGTTAGGGAATAGAATTCACTTTGGATAAAAGTGTCTGCTAAATGCTGTAAATTTATATTAAAAAAATACAATATAATGGATTCTTTCATTCTCCACAATTCTTCCTGTCTCAGGATACTGTGTTTAAAACACCAGTGCACACATTTGAGTTACATCCAATTCATTACTTGTAAACAGGTGTAACTGACCAGTTTTCTCCAGGCGAGTGGACCTTCCTCTTTGTGTTCCACCTGCCAGACCTATCAGGTATAGACAGACTTGTTGTTCTAAATTTGGTGTGTCAAATGTATGCCACTTAAAGCCAATTTGAAATCATACTTGGACCTTTTTGTGAAGTCGATACACCTTTGCAAAGATACCTCCCAGTTTTTTGACCTTTCTATAGGCTCAGTCTGTGAGGTGAGCAGTGCTGAACACTGAGGGAAACCCTTGGGTCCTTGCTGCTCATTATTCTAACCTCACACATGAACAGGCAAAGAGGGGGAAGGGAATGTATCCATTATAAAACTAGACGTTACCATTAACAGCTACTGGTTTTGAAGCATTTTATGAATTATAGGCGATTTTTAATTTACATCAGTGTGGGTAGCCTTTTTGTTGATATACTGTTATTTAGTGCTTCTCAAAGGCCATCGCTCAACTTGTAAACCAAATGTGCCGTTATCATCATAAGTCAAAGTGACCTGCCATTCATGCAGATCCATTTGTTTGGCAGACTGAGCCTGTTCACAATAAAGCGCTATCTTTGAATGGAGTATCTTCAAGCAGAAGGCGCTATTTATAAAAACCCAATCTGTTGTCACTCATTTAAAATGGGCATAACAGGCTGTTGACACTCTACATGAAAATAGGCAAATGATGACCTTTACTGCTAACTCTCATTCTTATCCCTCTTTTCTTTCTTTCTCGTTCTTTTTTCGTTGTGCGCCCTCCTTTCAAATGCACAATCCCCCTCTCCCATTCAGTGTTATCTCAAATAATTAGCCCACCATTTCTGCCAGGGTCCCTGGAGGCCCAGCGCCACTTAAAAGGGCGCTCGATGTGGCCGGGCCAGGAGGGAGTTTAGATCAGCGCGTAGTCGCCCAATACTCAGCCCCTAATTAACCACCCAGGTATTAGAGCTGCGCCCAGATCAGCCTGAGTCCATATGGCTAGAACGCTGCCCCTGTGATTATCACCGACGGACACAGAGAGGAGGAGGTGAATGTGTGTGGGGGAGGGGGAGTCCCTCACCTAGCACAAAGCTAGAGTATATTATTTTTAATGACTCCCCAATGGTACAGATGACTGTGCATTTGTTATTTTAAAGTAGTATCCTTTGTACTCCGAATGCCCTTGACCTTACTTGAACATGTACTTGCCTTCTACTTCTACTAGAAAGTCGTTACAGCAAGAGAGAATGAGTGAAAGTGAGAAAGCAAGCGTAAGAGAATACTGACAATACAGCTTTTATGCTTGCGCATAAGAGCCGAAGGATAATATACTTTTAGTAAGTCTTTTTAATCCAAAGTGTATTTAAGCAGGAACACAGATATTACTGCTTCTTCTTGTGCACACCCACACCAGTGATCCCTCTTAAATCAATGCACACACTGTTTCAGAATACATATTTCCTTGCTGTCCCCAGGAACAGGATCTCAGCGAACTGAAACAAATCTACCCACTAATTCATTTGAGTGCTACTGGAGAACTGACAGTGAATTGTTATAGTAAATGTGTTTATGTTTCATAGAGGCAAAAAAACAGATTGAGTTTGAAGCCCCCCGTGTTGGCGACAGCTGTATGGTAGAGGAACATTAAGAGCTCATTCATGTCTTTAATGATCCACATAATGGCTGTGTGTGTGTGTGTGTGTGTGTGTGTGTGTGTGTGTGTGTGTGTGTGTGTGTGTGTGTGTGTGTGTGTG
>JBBPCW010000127.1:6936560-6952297 GCA_037974425.1 Phenacogrammus interruptus
CACTTATGGGAACTCCTGCTGCAGAGTTGGGAAGAAATTTCTGCCGAATGAACATTGAGACACTGAACCGCTTGAATATTAATACAAACAAACAGAAAACATGGTGTTCTAAAACTTTTGACCGGTAGTGTACTTACCCCCAAAGAAATAAGGCTGTTATGATGACTTTCAAGGGAATGAATAATTTTGCAAGCCACTGTGTGAGTGAGTGTGTATGTATATACATCATAAGCCAGAAGTTTGGGTCCACCTTCATTTTTGAAAAAAATTCAATAAATGAACAATACACTGCTTTTTCAAACTTTAATTACAAGAAAATAAAAGAAATGCTAGAAATGTACACTGTAAATGCAAGTTAATAGATGCAAAAGCTCATTGGTGAGTTTCAATACTTGCTTATTACATTTTATTTATTAGTAATTTTAAACTTTAAACCTCACTGTGTTGTAACATGGACCAAATAAACAATAGTGCAAAAGTGCAGAGAGTACAAGAATACAGAAGGGAACTTGTTTTAATATAAGTTAAGGTATCAAGGTTATATTCTGAATATTTTCAGGTTTCTGCTATTCGTTCATTCATTTATTCATTTATTCATTCTCACATTCATCATGAAATAATCACACGATGGAAATGTATATTTGGAGTTTTTAATATGACAGAGATTAAATGATTAACTATAGAGTCTCATTGTTTGGAGCGACTGGAAGTCATGACTGTTTGTGAATGACTGGGCACAGATTGTGTGATCACTGTTGTAGGTGGTGCTCTACTCTCTTCTCCTTTATTGCATGACCTAAGGCCTTGATGCAGCTAAAGGCTGCTGGTAGGGAGAATGCAGAAAGGTCAAACATCTGTGACCCCTGTTCTCCATCACTTACATCAGCCCCTCACACCTGCTCTGAGCTGAGGCAGTGTTTGTTTAGGTCAAGTTTTAAATCAAACATCGCTGTCACCTCTGGCTAAGTGCATAGTCAAGGAATGAGGAGCTCTGGGCAGTTTTAAATGGTGAGAAATAAGCATCCAATAGCAGTGGCACACAAGGCCCACAACTGGATGATGGGAAAGATTATACATCAGTCAAATCGCATACTGTCATAAATGGATGACCATTTCCAGTTCATTTAAGACATTTTCTTTGCTTTATCTTTAAAGTTTTCGGAAGCTTCGTTGTGTTTCTTTTCAGTCCATTATGCTGAATGCATGCGGTGTGGGCTAATGAACAGGAAAAGTCCTTTAATCTTCCCTCGTGGCACATGTAACTGAGGTTTCGTTAAGTTACATTCTTTGTCTGTGTCATCACATTTGACGCACATAAATAACGGATTAAGTGTTGCGCTCCAGTTTCACGTCTGGTGTATTATGTGTCACTGAGGGCCTGTTTTTACTACTAAATCCTCCTTGGAGCCAAGTCAACAGCAACAATGGAGTCATCCAGGTTAACTTTTCCTTTGTGTCCCTTGTCTGCACAGCAGAATACAATGCACGACTATATATCACGGCTTAACCTGCCTGAACTCTCTTTGTGTTTCTGGGACACCGCGAAGATTGATCACCTCAGCCTGGAGAAAAGATCCTCTTCTCTCAATGGCCATTGGATTACTTTACAGGACAATTAGGCTTGGCCTTTGTGTGGATAATTACAGTAGAGTTTAACTGGGTGCAACCCCCCCTCTGGTCATGGGGACAACCTTGACTGAGTCACACCCAGTGTGTCATTGGTTGTTTCATAAGGATACCAGTGTTTTCCCTGTCTTAAACATGAGACTCCACCACTCTTTACCCAAGAGCTTCCTACATTCACGGAAGTTACATAAGGGATCGGTGGCCTATCAACAAAACATCTGAGCCAAAGATTTGTTTTGTCTGAATCTCAGCACACCTGACTCAGCCTACTTCCTAAACACTTGAAGTAAACCATTTGAGCTCTGTATATCTTTTTGTGTGTGGTTAGTGTTAATAAATGAGTCTGTTGTTTTGAACTCCATTACCAGCATTTCATTCGGCTACAAAAAGCAACCGATAAGCTATTATCGTGTCTGATGTACAATCTGTAGGCAGAACAGGTGCGTCAACATTGTTATGTTTCTCTGTAAGCAATTCCCTGTATGGGAATAAGCTTAATGATTGATTAAAGCTCTAGTAGTAATGCTTTAAACTGGTGAGTCATACTAACACAACAGAATACAACAATGTTTTACACTTATCCTCCTAATGGACAGATAAATCTGTCTTAAAGAGTGATTTGTATGAGTGCTGTGAAGTGGGTGGGTTGCCCTAGATTTGCAGGTGTGCTATTGTGAGCGCACCATAAAAAGAAAAAGTGCACAAAGAGTAATTAAAATCCGATTCCCCATGTTCTAGCTAATTTCAGTGCAAGGCCGACCAGGTTGTGGATAGCAGGCCTTACGAGGGCCTTTTTGTTTGGGCTGTCAGACGACGTCTACTTAAACAGTAACGTGAGTTTTATACAGTCTGTGCCAACACAGAGAAATTACACATGATCCTTCCTGTCTGTGTCTCATCACTCTGATTAAATTTCAGCCCACTGGGCAAACAGCCTTTGCTGCCACTGTTATACAAGGAACCCATGTGCTCGCCTTGTGACGCCTTGGAAAAAAAAAGAAAAACTAAAACACATGTAATGTTCCCCTCTAATGAAAACTCTATCAGTCAGAGCTGATCCATGATTAATCCCTCTCCCTTTTATCGGTGGCATTAATCAGATCTACATAATAAAGCTGCAGCTACACTGATAACACAGCTTTTGATTAATGTGCTCAGATGAAGTGATAGCTGCCTGTGGTGCAATTCATCGATTACTTTAAGGCCCAGAAAAACAGATGGGGTAAAGTGAGGTTGGATTAAAAAAAAAAGCCTGGGTGCGTCAACGCAAACAGGCATGAAAGAGAGGTGCATTTACCAGTGATTTATATGTGATGCTCTGTGCAGGGCAAAGATCAGTCCTTTCTCACCCTGGACTTTACTGTCACTGCCTGCCAGGTGCAGAGCCCAGGGCTCAATCACCTTCTGAGAGAAAGAGAGAGAGCTGTCCATCCCTGTGGCATCCAAAAGCATGCCAGGACACTGCTCGAAATTGTGCCGATGTGTGTTCCCCCTGTAGTGGCAACAATCACTGCGTCAATTACACACATTCTAAATGGCATGTTGGCTCTGCAAATATTTGCGGCAGTACTGAAGTGGGAGTGAATCAGATGATAAGGTGGAACAGCAAAGCCCTACTGTTTCCTAGAGAGAGAGAGAGAGACAGAGAGAGAAAGAGAAAAAGATCTGATTCTCTATGGGCCTCACTCCTGAAGAGAGACTGAAGCAGCAAAGAAAGAACAGAGGAAGGAAAGAGAGACATGCTTGGGAGGGCAGAAGAGTTTGAAAGAGGGGAGAGAGTGAAGCTTTGATAGGCAGATGGGAGGATAGAGGACAGATAGGATGAAGAGGAGTCTCTGCCGGCCTCCCAGGCTGTAGTGATCTTTCAGTGTCTGCCTCTCTTATAAGCCTGATTCCATTAAGATTAAACTGCACTTGACTGACAGGGCCAGCAGTGGTGAAACTGATTGTTTTCTTTGTTTTTCTCCTTTCATGTAGGCTGCAGCTCGGCAGCTTTAGCAAATGCTGAACAGGACAATGAGAAAAAAAGTCTTTGTAGTTCCTGTTCAAAATGTTAAGTCAAATTTCAGAAGGGAATTCCCAGCTATCATTGAAGTTAGCGTTGGTGTTCTGATTTAAAAATTACATCATTTAAAGGATTTACATTTTTTCAGGCTTTTAGTGAATGAGCGAGTCTTTTCAGGTACACTGGTTCATTATCCCAGCATTAGTTAATCTCGCCTTGCTGAAGGTCAACTCCACAGTGGCAGTCAAATCGCTCAGTCGCTGTTTCATTCTCACTTTCACAATGGTCTCCAGAGAAGTGCAGTTATAGCACTGCATCTGTCTTCATTCACAAATCACTCTCCAAAGTCCAAACAGCTTTACAGCCCTTAATGATCATCAATTACAGAGCCCTTTCGCCTATCAAGGAGCACTTAGCCACAAAGCAGAGTAAAAATTAACCCTATTGAGAAGCTCTGGATGTAATTGGCTACTTGAATAACCATGCACAAAAGGCTAGCAGGGACGGCAACTTAGCCAAATGAGATGAATACTGTTTACAGGCTCCTAAATACACTTCTCACTGGCAGCACAACAATGCATTGACCTCTCAACTTTGCCATGACCCCTCTCGGCCTGTGTTAACTTCAAACCCCTGTGTCCCCTCCCACAGCTGGGAGTTGTTATGATACCCAATAAAAAGGCACACAGCCAATGGTGAGGCAGCCCATGGGCCTCACAGGCCAGCCTGTATGAAAACAGAGAATGCAACAGAAACGTTAACTCATTAACGGTCATTGTTGAATCAAAATAGCTGTCATGCAGACCCTGGCTGAATGGGAAATGGACTAATGACCTGAAAAGCAACTTCAAAAGGCGTTACTAAACAACTGAATGGACCCTTCCACTTCAGAGCTACTTCAATGGATGACAAGAACAGAAAAGTCTGAATCTTTCCAGCAGTTTAAGAAGTAAATGTAAAGTTTGCAGAGGCTTTTTTGGCTCTGCATATGAATGGGGTTAGAACAGCAATTTCCCTCCTTAACAAGCAGAAATGGAAAGGAGGGTTTCCCTTGTAGAGCCTCCTGCCTTCTCTGTTGGTTGACATAATAAGCAATGTAAGATCCAAACTAATACATAGTGTCTGCCTCTCTTAGAAGTGCCTGTATACAGTAACTTTATAGTTAATGCATGAATCTCAAAGCAGTTTTATGTCATTTATCAACTTATGTCATTTTAAAGCTGGCGTAAAAAAAAATTGGCATGGTTTTGCCCATAAAGCTCTCAGCATCTTCAGGTGTTTGAGTACTGTGACTAATCTTTAGTTCACAGAGCAGAACTGACGGACAGGTTTAATGGTTGGAAAAGAATGCCAGAAGGAGGGACTGGTGCTAGTGAAGACCTCACAGATGTGTCCATTTACATGCCTAAGTGTAGAGCAGGAGTTAAAAGGTCAAAATACCACATTACCCTTAACTACATTTTATATTTTTAAAACAGGGGTGAAATATATATGAGACAAAACAGGATCTTCTGGCCCTCTGGCTATCCACATCATCTATTTTTTTCCTTTGCAGTTTACATTTCTGCATATCGTCACTGTCAGGTCAAAATCCATTTTTTAAAAATCGTTTGACTTTTCGCTTTGCCTTCATGATAAACAGGTCAAAAGAAATGACACTGAGTAATTTTCTTCCTCCTGAAAACATGGCATTTTGTTCCAACAGCGACAATGTTAGAAAATAATATAGATGTGAAAACATATGGGCCTGAAAAAAGGCACTATCCCATATTCAGATGAATGGTGGAACAAAATTAGTCACACTCCATGGTCCTTCTGTAAGCATTAGGCTAATAGCTGTAGCAGATGATGCAGCAGTGGTGGTGGGTTAGTATGTAGGCAGTCTAAGTACCGTGAAGACCCTCTGACCTTCAGTATGTGGGTGAGAACCAACAGAGCAGGACACATCCTGAGAACCACCCAAAAAAGGAACCATAAGGGTGTGTGTGTGAGGGTGTGAGTGGAACCTGCCTATTCTAGACAACCTACTCGAAAGAGTGTGAGCTGTGTTGGTGGACAAGTCTGTGTGAGGGTATATCTCGTACTGGAAATGACAAATGAGCACCAGGGCGAATGGGTGCACCTTTTGGACTGGGGACCAATTGGAGAGCTCTGCTCGTAACCTGTGTGGGTTTGACAATGAGGACCAGCTGAGTGGGCTGAGGGTGTACACCCTTTGAAACCTCCCCCTTCCAGGGAGTTTAATGTAGGAGGTTTGTGTTTTCAAACAATGGTTCCTCTCTGCTTCTAATTAGATAAGAAGGCTTCACTGGCTTTGTGGTTGTACAAAACAAAATAGTCCACATAGGGAATATGTCTAGGTGTGTGTGCGTATTGTGACTTTAGCTGTCTGGGCTGAAACACTCCTATCAACCCCATAACAACCACTTTTTGAAATCATTTTGGAATCAAGAACCATCGTTTCACTGCACTATTAAAATCTCAAAACATACCATTTACAAACCAGTCTATACAGTTAAATATCCCATAATTTGGGCCCTTTAAGAGTGCTGATCACATTTTATTAAGAAGCATCCTATGAGTGGCCAGACTGGGCACTCCCCTCTTTGAAGTGCTCAGTTTGAGGGCCTCAGCTGTCACGTGTTCGGGGTGTCCTGTGGCGCCGCACAACCCCTCTCCAGCTGGAGCGATGATGAATGGATGGTCCTACTGATTTAGCCTGGGGTTAAATGTAGAGTGATTAGTACAGCACAGCTGAGAGCTATCTACAACAACACACACACAACACATACATGCTGTAGGAGGAAGAAATCTCCTATGGATGATAGATGGTATAAAAAAGCAAACACAGACCCACTAACAGACACACACACACACACTCACAAACAGACACGTGTACAGGTGTGTGGAGAGTATCTCTATCATCTCTGTCTGTTTAGTACATACAACTAAATCCACTTCATAATATTATCAAATGTTCTTAACTTCTGCTCAGAACAAGCAGGAGTCATAAAAGAGAGTAGTGTGAGTAATCAGAAGTATGGATCACTCACCCTGAGCTTTAGCCTGGGGCTGTAAGCAGAGAGCCCATGGAGAGGCCACAGAGAGGCCACTCCCCGCACCCACTCTCCTGAAGTCACGCTTCACTCTGCTCATAATCTCCCGCCCAGTCCACGACACCATGCTGCTCGGAGACTTCCACCAACACACTGCATTGTGTTCACCCCCCCTCGCCCCCCCGCTGTCCTTTCAAGCAGCAACAAAAGAGCCCTACCTCTAATTACAATCCTCCCACTTCAATTTGAGCACCCTGGTTAACAGGCCATTGATACACACTTAGTGTGGGCACCTGTGCTCCTAAAACACAATTTCCACACACAGCCGCCGGCGAGATAGGGCCAAATCACAGGGCCGGCGCATGCGGGCGCCTCCTCCGTGCCCACGCTGACCGGAGGAGGGGAGCGTTTGAAAAGGAAAAACGAGTCGATAAGGGACGAGGTATCGCTGTCATACAAGCATTGTAGCTTAAGGGCAAAAACACAAAGCTGACACCCCACTAATCAGCTTTGATAGGCCTATGCTGGGACTATAGAGGGTTACACAGACTTCTACCGGAGCAAAAGCACTTAACAAGATGTGTGTGAGTGCGTGTGTTTGTGTTTCTACAGATGAGTGTATATTGTCATGCTTGTAGCTTCTCATCTGTGATGTATGAATGTATTTTTAAAAGTAAAGGTGGCAAGAAGCAGTACTTAAATATTTTCAGTTCCCTAATGTACTTTCAGCAAATGGTTCTTTAAAAAGTTTGCAGTAAATGAAATGAAGTCTGAAGAACATCCTCATAATGTAAATGTTCAGTCTCATTTAACTGAATTTCCTAAACCATACAGCGAAGCAAATTACTGTTTAGAAAATATTATTCTTTACAGAGTTTACATTATCAAACTGTAACACACATTTTCGTCTTCATGTGAATAAAATATATTTTGTCTTGAATGATATTTACAAATGAGCATCATTGTTTTGTATATTTTTGGAAAAATGGTCTTAGAACCATTTAAAAGTTAAGAAAATAATGTGATATTTCCATAGTAAGTAAATGTTTTGATAGCACTTTACTTCTATGGCACATTGTAGATGATTTGTAAGTAAATTACTTTTAAACGACCCACATTATATGTTTTCTCCTGAGATTCACAAATAATGTTTGTGTGGGTTTTATGTGTTGCTAAAGCTAATGCTAGGTCTTTTTATAAGACTATTTTTAAACTCTTTTTAATCTTAGATTTTACACAGACTGTTTTTGTTAATGTGCCTTTAAGACTGGAATATTCAAATGAGCTCTGCTCTGACTGACTGTCCTGTATTGTTCCTGATTCAAATAGCAGTCTGGGCTGAACCCTCCCCTTAATAACATCAAATGTATTGGTTTTCATGACATCACAGGTTTTTCAAGCCAAGAACCATTTGTGTGTCTATGAACATTTACTGTGAGAGTTCAGTTATTGCTGATGATATATGTATACAATGTGACATACATAAACAAAGAAAAAGTCTTTCCTGCAAACTAAAAGTGGTATGTGTTAAGCGCAGCACATATTACACCCATAACAACTTAACTAGACAAAATTTGCATTCGTATCCTCATAATCAGTAAATATACAGTAGATATATGGTGGTTATATGATTCATGTGGAGTAGTGTCACGGGGACTGCCAAAGCACGGCTGACAATAAGGGCTGCTGATTTGAAGTGATGTACTCTCGCATGAGCGCTGAAAATGAAAAATACATAATTTGCATCTGATTCACCACAGTCTGAATATTGAAATTTGATCCGAGTGAAAAATGTGTCAACCAGATTTACACAGTGGCAATGACAGCCTCTCCCGTCCAACCTCACTCTTTCACCGCTTTCCATCACTCATATCTAATGCAATAAAACTGCAATAACAAATCCTCCCTGGATTTGAATAATAAACAGAGTCCTAAGAGACACAGCCACTGTAAGTAGGCCTGGGAAATGGCTGGGATGTCACTGCACAATTGAAAATTCTGTGTTAGAAGTTTCAGATGTCTGCATGCGTATACAGACAGTGTGCTTTGTATTCATTGTCCAGGTAGAGTGTTGGCCTATGAAAAAAATGCAGTTTGCGACAAATAAATAAACAAATCAAATACATTTTTCTTCTAGATGTTCTGATTTTGTAAGTTATGTGCCAGGTCTTGGGCTGGCTGAAGCACTGGAGAATAAACATTTATTTGATGATCAGCTCTATCTCAATCTCCTTATGGAACCATTATGAGGGGGCTAAACTGACATCTTTGAAGATTACCTCTCGCAGGCCAAGTGGGGAGAGATAAACGAAGACACTCAGGGCCTCCAGTCACAGACCTCGGCTAACAGACTAGCAGGGAGGGTTAGGCTGCAGCCTTATGGAGGAACTGTGTCGAAAGGGAGTTTTCTGAAACATACAACAAAGTACTGCGCACAATACACAAGGTCCAGACTTTTTTTTGTGTTTCACATGAGAGTACGGAAACAGCACAACAGTTTTGTCAACAACTTGTCAATTAATGTATTTATTCATTTTATAAACATATTTGTCTTATGTTTGAACAGTCCAACTGCCTTTTATTTACCATATGAAAATATGATGAGGAATAAACTATTAGAAAGGGTTGAAAACTATTTTCATTACATTATTTTACATTAAGAACATTTTTCTTTCTCTTGTAAAATTACCATTTCAAAGATAGGAGATTTATATGAGTATAGTAGAAATACGAGTATATATAGATATGGAATCTCACTGATTGTTTCCACAGACTCACGTTTCACACAATCACTCAGTTTGGTTAACAGCACATACCACAGGTGTTTTGAGCGGAGGACCTGAATTTTTAGGGAGACTATCAGCTTCCCACTCGTTCTTCTTTTTTCTCTGTGATCCACCACTCATGTATGTGATCAGATTTTAAGAGAACAACAACAAAAACAAAACTGAAATTACACAGCGATTGCGGTGGTGCTAATCCCACTTAAGCAGTGAAGGAGAGTAGGCCTCTCGCTGCTCTTTTGGCTGCTGCTGGGCTGGGCTTGGTTTCAGCCCTCACAATCCACCCCACCACCACCACCACCACCACCCTACTCCACCCCCTCCCATGGAGAAACGGAGCTCTTAATAGGATTAAGCTGCCTCAGCAATGAACAAGTATGGATCTACACACATTTGGCCTGGCAAATGAGGCTGTTGGTAGAATTTGCCCTTTCATGCTGATCAGAGATCAGATCCACTGCTTCTGTACTAACAGTTTGTTTTAAGGATATGAGAGGGAAAACTGCCCTGAAATCAGAACAAAAAGGGAAACACCTAGACAGAGGACAAACTGGAGAATAATGTGATTGGTGGAGTAGGCCTGGAGTTTTGGGGCTGCCCATGGGGCAATGCTTGACCATAGCAAATCACTGAGGTGGAAGGTGTTAGATCAGACTGAAGTATTCAACAGAGTGAAACACAGCCTTTTCCTCATCACTGCCAGAGCGACACAGCTATAGCTGCAGCACTGTGCCTCAGGGCCATAAGACTCTTTTGCATGACAAAAGCAAAGATAACAGTTAGTGGAACTAATGCGCCTCATCATATCTGTAGCCAGATCTGAGGCAAAGAAAGCGGAGTGCAGCCTCGAAGCAGAAATCAGGATTATCGTTTGCAGTGGTCGTCTTAACTGCTGCAGAGAGTCAGCTGAGTAGCTGGTGCTGTAAGTAGCTGCCGCAGTGCTTGTTAACAGCTCCCTTAGACTATTCACAGTTTAGATTTAACAAGAACACCAAATCTGAAGCAGCTGTGCCAAGCATGTTGGAAGAAAGTGCTGCCCTTAATTTACACAGTAAAATATGGTGTTTTCGCTTTAAAAAGGTATTGTCCGAGTTGCTTTTAAAGTTCGTATATTTTGATATAATAAGTGACAGAATATAAAACAGAGAATTTAATGTTAGACTCTGTTGTCTTAAAAGGCTGCCTGCAGTGTTCAGCTCCACAGAGAAGTTTAATAACTACTATGAATGTAATGTAATTATACAATGAAGACAGTGAGCCACTAAAATCTGTGACCATATATGTGACATTTGTAAATAAGAGGTTAACCCAGGTAATGATTGAGTTGAGCTACCATATTTTGTTAATGTGGAAGCTATTTAATAATTGGAATAAAATTTAATTTTAATAAATAAAATATTTTAATGCATCATTTTCTAGTATGCACTACTTATAGCTGCAGAACCCCATACCCAGCTGAATGTAGGTCTTGGTCAGTGGTGCAGCTGACAACTGCCCTCTGATCCATTGGAAATCACAGCCATGAAAAGGAATTCTTTCTAAGAAAGAGAAGAAAAATGGTCAGCCGTGGCATCTGTATGATCTGTTGAACACACAAACACAGAGTTGCTGTTCTCAGTTGACCCTTAAACCAAAGCACCTGGCTTTGACAAGCCCTCCTCACATTCCTGGAGTGACTGCTCGTTTAAACGGGCTGTGTTCTCTTTTGCCCCCGCCCCCCCTTCCACTCTGCTTTCACTCATCCTGATCTTCCTTCATCTCTCCATCCTTCCCTTCATTACCAACAAGAGATGAACACGGTCAGGAAAATAATTGCTTTTCCTCCCTCGCCACTGTTTGTGCTAAGAATTACCACTTTAACGAGAGTGAGTCCACATCCTGCCTCAGTCTTGTACCCACACAGCTGTAGTTCAGGACAGCGATGACGGCCCCTCAACCATTCCTGAAACATTCAACACATGTAATGGGTCATTCAGTGTTGCTTGTTAGCATTAGACATTTTTACAAAATTGAAAAATTTATTTGGGAATATAAGAAGAGCTGGGAAATAAAAGTCCTAATAAGATTAATTAAACTAACTGTAATGTTTCAAATCAGAAAACCTTATCAAAAATTGCTTATGCTATGACTGTGATAATGCACAGAGACACAAAACCAAGAACAATATAAAACACAATATAAGTTAAAATAAGAGTACAGAAAATACCCTGTACTATATACACTAACCAGTATACAAAATTCTATGGTCAGTTAGAGAGACAGATTTAAATTTTATAGATTAATAAATAAAGTTACTGCTGAAACAGTTGACTAGTTAACAAGAATATTGGTTTGGAGTTGCACTCTATACCAAGTCTGTAATTACACATAATAGTGACATAAGTAGTGAAATGGCACATGATAAAATTATTGCATAAGTAGTGACTTAAAAGTGACATGAGTTACATAAGTAGTCACAAAAGTAGTGAATTTGCACCACTGCACATAACTGTTATAAACATAATTATATAATGATATAAACATAATTATAATGACTGAGCACACAATAAGAAATTGCACATTTTACATCCGAAGATTTCACATTATGAAAAACTGTGCAGACCTGGGCCACCTTAAAGTTTGAGCTCAGTGAACTTCAGAAAAGTATACGACTGAAAGTGAGTGTTTTGTTCAGTTAACATGCTGTTACAGAATCTGTTAAAGGGCCCATGTCTTACATTTTCTTGCATTTTATTTATTTGTTTTCATCCTTTGGTCTACCCTGTTGTGTTTCTGTGGTTTTATGTACAAGGATGATACAATTTTACATGACCTTTTTATGACCTCATAATTAAACATAATGTTTTTGTTATTTTGCCTTCAGGACTGATACATGTAAATGCCATCTGTTTTGATTGGCTACCAGGTATCCAAGTCTCAAACAGCCCTTATAACTTCAGCCTAAATGGGTGGAGCTAAACTGGTCTCAGCTGAATAGGCAGATATGGGTAAATATGTTGATCATAATGGACTGTTCTCATATATAAACTGTTTGGACTACAGAGTGAAATTGACACGTTGAAACTTGAACAATGTTTCTACATTGAACTCTTTAAAAATACATAGTTTTGTAAATATAATAATAATTTATTTTAACTCAAAATGTTGAGCCTGTTTAGCAGACTGGATGAGTTATCCATAGGTTACAGAAGTGAAGGCATTTAAGAGGTTATGGCTCAGACATATTATTCAGTAACTACTATAAATTATTCAATAACTACTGTAAATCTTATATGTTAAATTTGTAATTATGAGAGTGAAGAAATCTGTATGTGTGAGCTGCATATGTCATAAGAATGAGAGTACATTATATCAAGGATTTCGTGAAAAAAACTATGTATCCCTTAAAGGCTATACCTGAATATCAGAAATATAACCTGAAATGTACAATGATATGTTTATGATTAATTACTTGAAAATCTGAAAAATAAACCTAATTGAAAATATGCATGAAAATGTGCTTAGGAATGTAAAGTGATGGCCATGCATGGTCATGCAGAGGATGCTTACGGTTATGGTTCACTCAGTGTAGATTTGAATGAAAGCTCACAATGTGCACTTTAATGTAACACGGCTTCACTACAAAGGAAGCATATTGTAGAACAGAAAAACAGCATCTAATCTTACATCACTGTTATACTAATGCATTACTTACAGACTGCACTGTGCACAGTTAGGCCTTGGTAAAAATGATGAGTGACTGTGTTGAAAGAGAGAAATCAGTGCACTAATGACTTTATGCTTGTTATGACCAGTTAGTTGCTTTTCCTAATAAAGAAATGGCCAGCGCAATGCTGCTTAAGGGAGGATGTGTCAGTACCATGCTGAAGGAGAAGAGATATGAGGGAGATGGAGGAGAAAGCAAAGCAGGACCTCCTCTGGGTCTGAATGCTGGGATCCTTTCAAAGGAGGGGCGAGTTGGTAATGGCTCTGAGCCGTGCCACTAATGGTTATTTAATACGCCCATCGCTGTGCTCCACTCACTCTGCATACCGAGCACACACCGAGGGCCCTAAACCCTCTTTAACACTTATTCAGGATGACAGGAAAAATGAAAGCGTTTGTCCTCTCAATGGAAAAAGTAATCATGGCTACATTATCCCCCTGCTCACTCCTATCATACTAAAGCAGGGGAGAAATGTCACCAAAATGTATTTAAACGCTGATGGAGTGCCGCTGCTTGATGCCCGCCACGGGACTGATTAATACGAATAAATAAATATAAAAATCCTCAATTTGTATGTAAATGCATGAGTGGGGGGCGGGGGTGGGGTGATGTCCATATCAGTAGCTGGTGCTACCTGCATCTGGAGGGAGATGGTAATAAAGTGAAGTGTAATGTGGTAATTACGGCGGTTTATGGTGATTCGGCTGTCCGGCACATACAGAGTAATGAGATTCTTATAGAGACTGTTAGCCAGGCCCAGACTAGGCAGGCACCATCAGCGTTTCTGTCCCTTTAGCATAAAGAGCGGCTAGTGCTAATCAGCTCAGTGAGGGAAATGAAGATGGGATATCTCTGTCTGTTAGAAAATACGGCTCATTATACCTTTTCCTTTTCTCCTCATGGGTTCCTGCAGCTGGAAAAGCTCATGTTTGATATACCGTAGGATAGTCCAAGTATTAGAAGTAACTTTAAATAGATTTTGACCTCCGTTCAGATATCAATTTGTGTATGATACAGTCAATGGTAATGGTTCTTTTAGAATGAAGAAACCGTTCTGGAAGCAGGCTATATAACGAACCGACTTCCAAGCAAAGAGAAAATTATCACAAAGAGAAAGAAAAAACAAACAAAAAACTGAATACAAAGCTCTCGAACTAAATGCTTCTGGACAGAAGTCATTCAGGTATGTTTATCTGAGGCTTCTCTGTAAATAAGGCTGCTTTTTGTGAAATTGGATTTCACAGATCACAACAGCCAGCAGGATGCAGCCACTCAAGTGCAGCTCTCAGGAGAAACTTATCGAGATCTTTAATATCACTGTTGCATAAACGCTTCATGGAGAGTATTGACTTTAAATAAAAACAGCATTTAAATATTAATAGCTGCGGATCGGTGGGTACTGAGCCTGATCTGGGAACTGCCGTCTGAATATATATTAATCCACGGTGAAAGAGAACACCGAACTCCGATTTATTCATATTCTAATGCATTTATGCTAATGATCACCCGCTCTCCCCCTCCTGGGTGTTTATGAGAAGTTGTGGTAACAGAGAATGCATATTGTTTGCACTGGAGTTATTGTAAGTAATAAAATCTTTCACAATGTAAAGATAAATTAAACATTAAGTTAACATAAGCTAGCTGTATGGGTTTGCTGTCATCACAGATTTTTATAGGCCCAGGACTCACACTTAGGACAACATAACCTGCCTCACCGTCCACAGCCCATTCATCTGACCCAGCATGGCTCTTCAAAACCTCATTTCATGAAGATTCACTCAATCCTGTCAACGTCCAGCACACTGATGTTTTCCCACGAACTAACGGATGGTCAGTGCTGATAGTGGCCAATCCATTACTGTCTGCAGTGTGTCAGCCCAAGGGTTAGAGTCATTAATTACTGAGCTGTGTCTTTCGCTCAGGGCCGCAGTCACAGGAAGACCAGGTGTGAGGGACAGGCCTGATTATCCTGTCCGCAGATTGGAAGAGATTAATCTTTCTCCTGGAAAAAAAAGGAAGTGACCAGGGCAGAGAAGTGTGTGTGTGTGTGTGTGTGTGTGTGTGTGTGTGTGTGTGTGTGTGTGTGTGTGTGTGTGTGTGGGGTGGGGGCATTAATTTCAGATTGTAATCATTCTCTTAAAATTATAATTGCCTTCCTCCTCCCGAGCATGTTTTACATTACAATGCATGTTCCTGATGTATTGAAGTATCAGCGTCTGTATTGTTTCACATTCATTTCTAGCGCATGTGTAGTCTGATGAACATCTATTTTCATTGTTTATATGCTGTAACACTCTAAAATGTTTTTTGAAAGAATGCACTTTACACAGGCAGCCCGTCTGGTTTGTTCAGCAGATGGAAACTGCATGTAAGAAACAGCTGGTATGAGTCGACGGTTTAGTGACAGTAGCAATAAAGGCAGTAGCGTAGCATGTGGAGCTCACCTGCCTGCCAGACCACATCTCACCAGACTGCCACATCCTTACACTACACACACACACACACACACACACACACACACACACACACACACACACACACACACACACACACACACACAC
>JBBPCW010000127.1:6962693-6974222 GCA_037974425.1 Phenacogrammus interruptus
GTGTGTGTGTGTGTGTGTGTGTGTGTGTGTGTGTGTGTGTGTGTGTGTGTGTGAGTGAGTGAGAGAGAGAGAGAGAGGGAGAGAGTTTGTGTGCTTATGGAGTGGGAGGGGCCACGGAGAGTCTAGAAATGTCAATCACGCGGAGGCTCCTGCGCAATCAGAGGCGATGTGTGTAAGGACTGTGATGTGTGTGAGGAGTGTGTGGAGTGTAAGGAGCTGACCTCAGTCCCCCCACAGCACTAAAGCGCGTCCGCGGCACGGAGCGCGTCCTCTTTGGCCGGTTCGCCGTGTCTCTGGATCTCTGGAACCTCGGAGAGGAAAAAAAAACGCACGCGACTTTTCCGGACGGGGAACCTCTATTGACCTTCTACAGACCGGAGCATGTCCATCCCACAACTTGCATACAAGTACGGCAGGGCGCTGTACCCCGCCGAGGCCCCCCACGGGCCGCCCGGGGGTCTCTCCGGGGCTCTGGCCGCCCTGTACGGAGCCCCCTTCAGTGGCAGCAGCGGAGCCGGATACAGCGCCTTCCTGCCCTACTCCAGCGAGCCAGCAGCCCTCAGCCACCTGGTGAGTCCTCCACACAGACCCCTCTCTCTCCCACACTCACACACACACATACACCCGGGGAAACTATACAGCGGCCTGCAGACACCAAACACACACGGCCCCCTGAACATAGGAGCCCAGGACATCTCTCATCACGGGGGATAAAAATAATAACACACAAATTAATGAATGAACGAAAGAATGAATCAACCAAATTATTTAACACATTAATGGGCTGCACACTTCTACATTAAAAAGTACATCACAGTTAAGTGTAGACCTGACTGTGTGATCTGTTTATTCAGACAATAATTATATACGATAACTCAAGATATATTTATTAATGTATATATTTTTCAATTTCCATTTATTTTTCAACCAGATTTAAACTTCAAAAAAGTTTCTAAACGATTTTCGTCACATTTAAAGCCAGTTTTATCTACAGAATACAAACGAGAACGATTATTACGCTTAAAATGAGAGTGGGAATATTCTGTTAAAATGTGGGTATAATTATTATGCTTAAAAGGAACGTGTGAGTATTATGCTTAAATGGATGGGACGGTTTTTGAACGTAAAACGAATGTGAATATTATGCCTGCAAAAAGTGTGTTATCATTTGCATTAAATGGGTGTGAATCATAGTTTTACTCCTAGAAGAGTATGATAATTAATTTAAATAACTGAGTGTGATTAATTGAGTTGGAATATTATACTTAACAATATTATACTTATTTATGTTTAAAAAGTGATTATCGAATTAATTACCTCCGAGGTCACTTATTTCAGTTCTCCTGCTCATGTTTTTTTCTCCCTGGTGGTCTCTGCAGGCCTCCCCCTACGAGCTGAAGGACAGTCCTGGCTTGCAGCACGCGGGCTTCCCCCACGCCCACGCGCCCTTCTTCCCCTACGGCCACTATCAGCTCGGGGACCCCTCGCGCCCCAAGAACGCCACGCGCGAGAGCACCAGCACGCTGAAGGCCTGGCTGAGCGAGCACAGGAAGAACCCGTACCCCACCAAGGGCGAGAAGATCATGCTGGCCATCATCACCAAGATGACCCTCACGCAGGTGTCCACCTGGTTCGCCAACGCCCGGAGGAGGCTGAAGAAGGAGAACAAGATGACGTGGGCGCCCAAGACCAGGACGGACGAGGAGGGCAACGTGTACCCGAGCGACAACGAGGAGGAGGAGGAGGACAAGAGGGACGAGGACGAGGAGGAGATCGACCTGGAGAACATCGACACAGAGAACATCGAGAACAAGGAGGAGCGGGACAGTTACCGGGGCGAGCTTAATCAGGACCCCCAAGAGACGGACCGGAGCGACTCGGAGGAGTTTGAGGAGAGGAGACTGATACAGAGCGTGATGAAGGACAGCAGGGACAGCAGAGCTGAGGGCACAGTGGAACGGGACGATCACAGCAAAGGGCCGGCAGCTGAGCCCTTGGGCAACCTCAGCCCACCACAAAAACCCAAAATTTGGTCTTTGGCTGAGACCGCGACCACCCCTGACACTCCGAAAAAGTCCCCTCTGCTGAGCAGGAACCACGGGCTCCAGAGCTCTGTGGGGAACCTCCACAGCTGGACCAAAATGGCCTTTTCAGCCCAGCACGTGGCTTTAAGTAACCATTACCTGGGACTTAAACACGCGTCCAGCAGCACTGCGGCCCATCAGCACGCGGACAGCAGGACTCACGTCTTATGAGCCGGACAGTGGACTCAATATTATTATTATTATTTTATTTTATTTTTTTCGTAATGTTTTTGATATTTTCCTCTTTCCTCATGGAAATGTAATAATTTTTTCACACCATGGTCATTTGATATGATAAAAAAGTATTGATTAAAAAACACACACATACGTTGAATTTGTAATAGATGGATGTTGCCTAGCACTTCCCTTAAGATGAGAGTATAATAGAGTAAAAAGGTTTATATTGCTAACTTATAAACATATTCTTCACCCGGTTTATTTTACTGCAGTCATTGGAGCAGCATCATCTGCATCTGGAACGGGCTTTATTATGAGAATAAGAAAATAAAGGCTTTTTTTTATCCCGTTCAGTCAGTGTGATATGAAAACAGAAATGTGTTTTTAGAAGCAGCAATGTTTGGACATTTTCTGAGGAAACGCGTGTTTTTTCAGAAATGTATTTGGAGCCCTTAATCATCCCATTTCCCATCTCACTCTTGAACGAAGGAGTGCAGGTGTTTAAAATCACATGTTTGTGTTGGTATACATAGTTATTTCTACGTAGCGTGCACCAAACAATTCATTAATTTTTTACAGTCATTTTGCGCACCTGTCATTTCAAACATGCCATGAACGTCTTCTCATTCCACTGTAATCCTTGAATTCGTTGCTTTTTTACAGAAATGGAGTATAGGCTGTGTTTGCAGGTTTGGTAATGTAAAATGAATTTTACCTACTTGAAATAATATTGTACAAAACTATATTTTAAATATTAAAACGAAGACACAATTTTATCCAAATGTATTGAGCAGCCTGTGTTTTTGGACCTGGCCCACGTTTGCCTGCATGTTTACAGATTTATTTTATGAACGACCGTTCACTGAATTATGACTGTTCGCCGAATTTAGTTTTATTTCTCTGGATTTATTTTTACTTTAGATCACGTATGCTATCCAGCCTATCTTCTTCTTAAAAGTAAATTAGGTTTAAAGGTGAATTAAATGTAGTTCAGTCAAAGGCAGGAAAAAGAGGAGTGGATAAAAAGCTGCAGTTTTTTTTAAATCCAGGATTGAAATATTATAATCAAAACCTTTTTCCAACACTGTGTGGTCTTACATTTTCACACCAGCTTCACTAAAGTGTCTCTGTGTGTTTTCACTCGGGCAGAGACGATGAGCTGTGACTGGAGGGCTGCTATTTTCTGAGGAACAGGTGGGGTATTTTACATCGGAGCTCCCTCTACAGGCAGCCTGTGTATGTATTTATTTTGATAGACTGAATAGGCTTTTCAGACATTAGAAGTTTATCTAAATTTAAAAAGGAACAAACAAAAAACAAAACAAAAATACCCAAAACATAAATAAAGTAGTCACGTTGTCACCATTTCTTTATATTTTTTTCCTAATAGCACAAGTCTGCTTCTACTTTGACTTAAAAACAGAGAAAAATGAATAGATAGGCATTAAGATGGTTGGTTGTTTACTAAATAAATAGATGATTAAATGAACCTTTACTTATTATAAAAAAAAAAAGCAAAAAGACATGGGACACGCCAAACCTCCAGGCTATTGTTTGTGCAGAGCTTTTGCATGTGTGAGAAAAGCAGAGGACAAAAAGGCAGTGGAAGTGTCACTCTGCTGGACAGGCTCTATAGAGAGGGAGGAGGCACAGATTTCATGCCTGTTTATGACTGGACTTTCTGAGGGGATTGCATTCAATGCAACACAAAGAGAAATCGTCTGGATTCGGGGACAGGAGGGCAGACGGGGGCTTTCACCATTCACTCATCACCGGGCTGAGAATTCCTCTCTCTACTCCCACACCCCCCTTTCACCAGAAGTTACAGGACAATTATGGTAATAGTTCCGCTTCATTATGGCTAAAGCCGAGGAACTAGAGGCCGGAGAGTTTTTATTTCATTCTAAATTTATATGCTGCACATTTTGGCAAGGTGCTGACATATAGAGGAGAGGAACATTGCCATTACAGGTGCCAGTAGCCGAAGGTTTAAAGATTATGAGGTAAAGATAAGTTGGGGAAAAAACTAAATCTCTCATGTTTATTAGTGGCAGGAGGTTTAGATAATTGAATTTGACTTTTATTCTCGTATTAAGGTGCTGACTTAACTACTGATTGATTCTTTGGAGCGATGCCATGGAAGAATTACCTTTGTTTCCCTTTATGTGTAAACAAGTTTTTTTTTAATGTTTCCACATAAAGTTTTCTGTCCTATAACCAAAAGTCCAAGCCAAAACCCACTTAAGAACCTGCACTGTTATGAGTATAGTGCATGTCATCCAGAACAAAGTCAGAATGTGGGAGGAAAATATATGTAGGTTGTATCACTAGCCACATTTCAAAGTAAGGACATGGTCACCTGCCTGTATTACAGCCCAGTAGCAATAGATGGGAAATGAACTTCTCTTTTTGTTCTCAATGCTGTACATTATCCATTATAGAGGCCCAGAATTTAGACAGAGTATGTGAACTAATAAGACACAGTTTCTTCGTCACTTGAGAAAATGTGCTGGCAGTCATCTAGCACAGTGGTGCCAGTTTCAACATGGTGGCTGCTGGCCAAGCGGTGGGCTGAAGTCAATGAGTAATGCAGTATGGATCTTCATTTCAGATTCGCAGGTGCCTGTGTTCCTCTTTGTACTTTATAGGTTGCATTATTCCAGTTTTTTACTTGACTTTCAGGCATGAAACATCACCCTGACTTTGAAAGAAAATTTGCAGACAGATACTTGGTAAGCGAATCTATTTCTGTGACAAGTTGGGTACCACTCCTTTTGACAGTCACACAGGTTTCCCACTGCAGGTGCTTTTGAAACTATATTTCCATTCATCTGACATGAAGGCATACAAACCCACCTAGAAGAAAACTGCGAACAAATATCCCAGACTCCCCTCCTCGTTTCCCTGCGATATTCGCAGAGCTCTCTGTGGAAACTCCCATGACCTTGAGAAATGCGTGAGACCTTAGATCACCCTCCGATTAAATAATCAAACACTGAAAATAGGACTTCCTCACTGGGCTGCTCCCCATACGACCATGGGAAATCGCATGGCTAATATAATTTTACAGGTGGATACACAGGAAGATTGGGATGTAATTACCAGTATTAAAATGTCGACCTCTAAGAATTCCCAAGAGTCCTGCTCACCCCCTCTCTTCAGGATGGTCTCGCTATGTATCATGCAGAGGGAAAATACACAGTTGGTGGACTATGAACTTTAGTAAACATATCTTACACGGTTGAGCAGATGATCATTTTCAGAAATAGAGGAAAGTAAACACTGGATGGGATGTGGGGGTCAAACAGTTAAATCCACATCCAATATAATTAAAAAGCTTGAAATTGTTTTCTGTCATTTATATACTTGAAAAGAATTCTCACAGCAGATGTTATCATAGATAACCCCAATGAAGTAAGCCTTACTTGAGGTTCACCTGCTGGATATGATACTACTACATGAAGTATATTTTACTTCACGACAATTTAAGGATGAATAAATGCATCATGCATGAGATACAGCCTTTCTCTGAACTTTCAGAGCATGATATTCCTCAGTCCTGTATCCCAGACATGACCTGTGCTTAAGTTCACTGTCAGGACAGGGCAGAGGCGTTACTTCAGCCACAAGCCTTGCTGGTTCTTTACAGAACCTCTTTTCAGGATTTTATATGACAACCAAAAGCTGCACACTGAAGACAACCTGAAGAAACCATTTCTACCTGGAGCCAATTTTCTTTTAAGATGGTACTCTCTCTCTTTTCCTCTCCCTTTCTCTTTCTCTATCTCTCTCTCTCTCTCTCATTGTGACACCCTGTCACAAAAAGCTCTCAAACACATGTGTGCATGACCACTGCAGCTGTCCAACACCCTTCACACAGACTTGCTAAAATAGCACCAGTCGAGGCAGGCCTCTAGCTTTACTGTGTCCCAGTATGCAACTCCTCTTCTGGGCAGAGGTTGAGGTGTGGCCTGCCGGTCGGAGGAACATGCCTGGCCCTTATGTTGGCCCTGTCACACACGCTCTAATGAAAAACCAATTTACAAAGGCACAGATAAGCTCAGCTGTAGCATCCACACATGTGTATACATCTTTGTTTATATACTTTGTTAGGACATGGGGTCATACATATTTCCTTTCTGTAATATAGCTACTAAAGCAATGATCTATATGTAATAAGAAAACCGTAAGCCTGAGCCTAAACATAAATGTAAACTAATCTTAACCCCAGTAACCATCAATAATTGTTTTAATACTTTTAGGTTTTAAATATATATGTATTTGTGTGTGTGTGTGTGTGTGTGTGTGTTCCCAGAAGTAAATGTAGTTCCAGTAGTTCCTATCCAGAAATTGCCAGAAAGGTTTTTTCAGGCCATGAAAGAGTATGACTATTTCTACAATATTAAACTATATATGAATATACAGTTTCAGCTCGCTGCTTAAAGATAATACCAAAGAACCCTTTCTGGCACCTTTATTTTTAAGAGTGTGTTAAAAACCTATACATGATCCTAATAAAGTCACACAGAAAGATGAGGGTTGTGTAAATGAATTAATCGCCACAGTTTTGGTGTTAATATATTAAAATGTAGCCGATATAATTTCTCTCATTTACATTGCTCTGCAATGGTAAAACCATTTCCCCCTCTTTAAGCCATTATGTTAATGTGTACTGATGTTTAATTTAACAGGGGGGAAAGAGTAGATGGTTTGTAGAGCTTGTTTCCCTCATTCTTAATTGCGATTACAAATGTAAGACCAAGGGCAATCTCACAAAAGGTCCGGTCAGGGAGAAAAAAGCATGAGAGATAGCAAGGAGAGGACATGGGAAATCTCTAAAGGCTTTGAAAGTAGTATACAGCCCTTAGGCTATCCTTTCTCCTGCCATATACCTGAAAAAACACACTGTAGGCACAGTACTTTGTGGAATTTTGTGTAAATTAAATATGAGCTTGTTTCAGCAAGTGAGCTAGCTCTTAAACTCTTTTAGAATGGAATAAACAAAAAAAATTATATTTACATAAAAATTTCCTAATATTTGCTCCTGACCTGGGAGCTACATGGTAGTGTGGTGGTGTGGGCTAATTAGACGAATGGGAAACGGAAACTGCTCTCGTGTTCAAGACTTCAGTTTGAAGTGGTTTGTCTTTAAGCATGTATGATTCAGGCTGCTGTAACATCTCCATATCTTTTCTTACTTTCTTCAGAAGTGCTCAGTCTTGCCTTTTTGTCCCTCAAGCCTAGCAGTGAAAAAAGAAAGTAAAAAGGAATGGTGGTCGGTTTCAAAAGGCAAAAAAACTTCAAAAACATCCTATCAAACAGACATCTCACTGAGTTTCAGAAAAAGAAATACATCTTTAAAGATCGTATTTTATGAAAGGCCGCCCTGTCACCTATGGTAACATAAGGTATCTGCATGGCTTCAGGAAGGAAGAACCTTCAGCCCGGCAGTCCAAGCTGTCCAGGTTTCTCACTAGGACGTGTTTTATTTATTTCCTGAGCTTGTGGGCAGATGAGAGCGGGTATTTGTCAGGTGAAAGAGAGAGGAGGTATTGAAGTGTATGAAATATTCACCAAAGAAGTAATGATTCCCCTGGACAAAGCAAAGGAGCACTGAGAAGAGAGAGAAGCACTGAGAACTGGAGGTGGAGAACAAGAGAGGAGGATACAAAGGCTCCCAGCCCTTTTTTCAAGAGAATGGCAGACAAAAGAGCAGAGATGCCAAATAGATTCCTTCAGATGCCGCTTTCACTTTCTCCCGTGGCATCGGAGTACATCAGTGGTTATAAAGCACTCGACAGACGGTAATAAATGTGCTAAAATGCTATTGTAAAAGACATCTCTGAGGGAGAATCACAACACTGTCCTAGAGGCCTGGACATCTCTGGCCACATTCATATTTATGACTAGTATTAATACAGAGTGCAAATGCATTTTGTCATACTGTACATGAAAAAGAACAACAACAAGAAAAAACAAGAAAAGAAGAAGGAGAAAAAGAAGATGAGGCAATGAAACAAAAAAAGAAATATTATTTTTGTTCATTAAAGTGCATTTTGTTGTCTTGTAATTGAAGAAGAAGAAGAAGAAGAAGAAGAAGAAGAAGAAGAAGTAGAAGTAGAAGAAGAAGTAGAAGAAGAAGTAGAAGAAGAAGAAGAAGAAGAAGAAGAAGAAAAAGAAGAAGAAGAAGAAAAAGAAATGGCCAGAAAAAAATAATAGGAAAAGAGGAATAATAATAATAAGAAGAAGATAAGGAAAAGAAGAAGAAGCAATAAGTCAAATAAACTGATGTGATGTTCATCTTTTTGGAGGTTATAACCATCCGTTTTCACATGAAGGGAGGGAGGTGGAAGAAAAAGGAGAGAAAGATAAACATATTGAAATCAAATAAACAAATCTCAAATGCACAGACCTCCATCCCATGTTACTAAAATTACTTTTGACATTTGAGTGACATTTGTGAGACTGGTGTGAGGTTACATAGATTGATTTTGACTGACACAAAATAATTAGCAAATATCATTGAATAATAAATAATAAATGGACAAAATATAATACTATATAAGACATATCTCTTATAGATCTGTGGGCCTGTGTAAAGTGAACAATTAATATGTTCCCTTACATACTTTAACTACAATACTTTAATATTTTAACAACAACAAACAACGTTCCACTAATTATCCACACATTATCCGCTAATTATCAGTAAACACACTCATGTACTTGTTTAATCTCTCTTTGCGTACATGTGAAATAAAAGAGAACAATAAACTCCCTCTGGGATATCATGCTTCGCCATATTGAGATTGTGTTTGCTTACAGAGCTAAACTACAGCTCAGCATGAAAACAATTGCCATCTGATTCATTTAGATGAAAGCAAAAGCTGTTTAACACTAAAAGTTCATACTTCCATCTGAATGATTTGTTCAAAAGGCAATGCATTGAAAAATACAATGAAATAACAGCATCTCAACCACCCATAGGCTAATTATCATTCAGATGTTTGCAACAGTAGGGAATGCTGACAAAACTAAAAAAACATTCATGCCGCTCTAAACATTTTCAAAAGAAACACCTCCATGAGCCATGAATTCCATAAATACCCCATTTGTCAGTAATATCAGATAATGTTACCCTCAAAACAGAACTGTAATTGTCAGAAACTCTCAAACCAGATGGTGAACCGTTCACATTCAATAACACAGCCAATCACGCTGCTCCTCAGCTTGTCGAACACGAGTGAAAGGAATGTCACCTGATGTTAACCCAGAGGAATCATGGCCTGACACAATTTGAACTAGAGCTGTGACCAGCCTATAAAACAGGCAGACCAGCAGAGTCAAAGTTGATGAGCAAAAACATTTGTCCATTTGTCAAACGCGTTAAGAAAAAGTGTGCCCAGAGGCTGTAAGCCATTGAAACAGTTGGGAAGGAACCCCACAAGGTCAACACACGGTAATTTGCCAGGGGGACAACAACTAAACCGCATTCCATGAATGGCTGAGGATTCATCCAAGTAAAATATCTTCAGTAGAATTCAAATTTAGGAATGATTTTGTTTCACGACACATTTTTAATGCAGAAGAAGCTTCGAAAAATTCTGCATACAGATCCATAAAAACAAGCTCAAATCAGCAGCAGCAAAAAAACCCCAAAAATGATAAGAATAAAAAATCTTGAGAGGAAACAAGACTCAAAAGTGGAGCCTATCCTCTGTGATGCTATGGTCATGATTTAAGTTAACATAAGTAGATTATAGAACAGTATTAAGACTATATAGAGGAAAGATCTTTGAAAAATCCAGTGACTGTGATAGCAGTTTGTAAGTCTATACATTGTGCTAACACCAGCTGTACAGAAAAATAAATAAGCAGCAGGTTAGCATTTGAGGGGTATGTATATATTGATATATACAGGTATATATACGAAAGTACATATATATGAAAATACACACACATTCGTATATATATATATATATATATATATATATTTGAATATAGTCACTATCCATTCTCTTACTGAAGACTTTCACATATGTTCCTTTAGCCTGTGTGTGTGGTATCTTCATCTCTTGTTTTCAAAACACAATAATAGCAGGAAAGGTCGCCATTCTTTGAGAAACATGAGACATAGTTAGCAACTGGCAACAGTATGGCGCCTGCTCATCGATCAACCTTCTTCATTCAACCGTGGAGCTGACTAAAAGAAACTGTCGCAGACATTCATATGAGCACCATCCAAGTTGATTACATAGTGATGCTGTGCTTAGTCACAATGGTTTTATTGAAGTTTGGTGACTTTTCCCCGTCTGTGAAACATCTTCTGCATTTTGATTACATCACTAAACCAATAATGCTTCATTTAATCCTTCCCACGAGTCTGCACGTCATAAACACCCAGAAATCTTAGCTGCTCTCTCTGACATTGTGCTTAATGCACAAATACATCATTGCACAGAACACAGTAATCCCCCGCTATTCGTGAGGGTTACGTTCCAAAAACGTGTTGTTGTGATGTAGTAAAACACATGCCTAAAATGCCTATTTTTATAGTGTAAACCCTAAATGCCCTCAAATATGCTCCCAGAACACTTTGATTTCATTTTAAACTCAGTTTAATGCATTACCCTTAATGAAAATATAAACGTAAACTGGCATTAGCCTCTTTTAATTTACAGGTTTTTTTTCACTAACAAGCATTTGTCCAAACAAGTGTCACATTTTTTAAACTCTTAATACAATATACACAGCATTGGTCTGTTTTGGCCACACCATTCACAAATTTCATGCCGTTTTCACACAATATGCAGTCAGTCAACACATTTCTACAATGCTTACATTTTCTTAACAGACAAGCTACACCCACCACCAAAATTCTGGATAATTATTGTCTTATTTACAAATACACAGCATACCACAATAAAAACAACAATATTCTAAACCTTAGATACAGTATAAAACCTGTACCTCTGCAATAATATCAGCTGAAAAACAACACATCAGCTCAAAAATAAGCTGATAATTAAACAATTCAATTGACTCACAGCTGATTTATGTTGAGTAAATTAGCTGTGAGAGGACAAGATAGAAGTGTAAAAATGCATGGTGGTGGCATTCCAAGTGCTGAAAGAGCAGTAGTCAGTGATGAAATACGTGCAACTATCATCAGAATCAGAATCAGAATCGCGTTTATTGGCCAAATATGTGAGCGAACACATACAAGGAATTTGATTCCGGCAGATGGTGTCTCTCAAGTACAACACAA
>JBBPCW010000127.1:6984132-6999858 GCA_037974425.1 Phenacogrammus interruptus
TATATATATATAAATAAAATTAATATATTAATTATATATATTAAATTATACACTCAGTTCTCATTATGTTGAATTGGATTTTGGTCTAGGTAACCTCCCAGAAGCTGTTAGGAAAGAACATGTTATTAAATAAGTTGTTTTTTATGAACGGTTTTATTAACTGAAAACTGAACCTGTAGTTTTAATACAGTTATACTGAGGTCCTATTGCTTGTGCGAAGTGTGGATTTCGGATCGTTTAGACTCATCACCTGAGCGAAAGGTTGGAGTGAAAGGAGAATCCCAGGCTGGAAATTATCCCCATTACTCGGTGCACTCGACTGGAAACCTCATTAAACTACGTATAATCCTCTTAATCAAAACCATCGCAAAAAAAGCCGCTCAAAACCGATAGCCCTTATCAAAACAGCTCTGAACTCACACTGTTTCTTTTCTCATTTATTCATAAAGAAGGTATGGGATTCAGTTTCAGACAAGGAACTTTCTTCTTTACCCCCACTTGTGTCAATAAGCTCACTCAAACGTTTCCAAAAATGAATGAGAAAAAAAATGAATGCAGACTAACATTAGTGGCTTTTTTATTTTTTACAAGCCTCTATGCTCAAGGTGCAAACAAGTTTTTTTTTTTGGAGCAACGCTGTTTCTGGTACTTTAAAAAACCTTTCCATTTGTGAAAGAACCATTTTGTAAATGAAATGTGAGTGTGAAGAACCTTTTATTTTAGGAACGCAGAGGGAAATGTTGACGCAATTTGGGTGCCTTCAGATAAGCAGTGTATTTTTAAATCAGATTCTTTCGGGCTGCAAGAGCTAGCTTTTGAGTACTGCATTTTTCTAACTTGTCACCAGGAGGGCACAAATTGTATTAATATAGCCACACACGCACACACACACACACACGTCCATATATACATGCAGTGTAGCTGCCCACTTCTGCAGTGCAGTTTGACAGACTGTATGGATAATTAAAGCAATAGGCGTGCAGATGCAGAGGGCCGCAGAGTTTGTACTGTGACACATGGTGCGAGCACACAAATAACCAGGCATCTGCCTACTGCATCTAAGTGCCTTTCTTACTGCAGCGCTTTTCATTTTTTACACCTGACAGCACAGCGATCAGAGCTCGTCAGTGGCAGCTGGTTGAGAGAGAGAGAGAGAGAGAGAGAGAGAGAGAGAGAGAGAGAGAGAGAGAGAGAGAGAGGGGAAGCGAAGGGCTTCAGAGGTAGAGGGCTGCATGCGCCTTTCAGTAATTGAGGGGAGATTACACGGTCTTTCAACCATGTAGTTGGTCATCACAACCCATTAACCATTTATATTAGATGCTGCTCCACAGTGTCAACAATCGTTTAGAGGACAGATGAGGTTCAGCGGCAGAAAGGACCACTTTTGTAATTGTAAGATCACTGGTTTGTTAGGATTTGTTAAGAATTCAGCCGACTTTACAGCAAAAGTAACTATATGAATAACAATATCTGAGTACCAACATATATAGATAAGTCGAATCACTTTTAGAGGCGATACATGACGATAAGCTGTATTGATGTTAAATGACTGAAATACGGATTATATTTTGTGCTGCAAACTAGTATGTGTAGTCACACTTGACTCTGTCTATAACACTCAATTGAAATACTTATATAGCCTCTAATCTAATGCATGAAGAACATTACCTTGGAGTACAGCAGTTTAGCAAGCACTCTCACACTTAAACACATCAAATATGCAGTGCCATTCGTCTCCTGAAACACACGAAACAAGAATCAATGTAAATCAGTCTGCCCTAAGTCATTATTAATACTATAAGAAAGTGCTAATTAAGTTACTCTGGTCTAATGCTTAAAAACCAAGAGGCTGAAGTACTGTAATCATGTTTCAGGCAAAGCACAGTTAACCTCTCAGTGGCTTATTTTCCCAGTCAGAGCTAATCGATTGGAGGCGCTTGCTAAGGTCAAGATGGCCGCCCTCTTCATTTCCCAAACAACCTGACCCTGAGTCGGTACACTAATGAGCTCATATTACACAGAGATCAATGGCATTGGATTCTCATTGGCAGCAGATCAGACGTGATTCAATAATGCTGAGTGTCTGACCTCAGTTAGAGGAGATGCAATAGCTATCAGAGCAATAAAAGAGCAAAAAGTGTTGTTTTGCAAACTCTCGGCATGTATATTACACTTGTAAGAGGTTACACTTGTAAAGTGTATACCAATGATAGCAGTGCTGTTCTGTCTCACAGATGCATATGTAGATCTGTAGCCAGGTACATGAACTACCTTAGACCACAAAAAAAAAGAAAAGAAAGAAATTCAAACACATTCAAATACAATCAGCACAAACAGCATTTACTTTATATCATCACTGTCAAGATGAAAAAACATGTATGTCCAAAGAAAGCAGCTTTAAAGAACGAGGTAAAAACTTTACTTAACTTCTAGTAGTCCATGCATAACATTTTGATACCATGTAAAGAAGTGCTGATATGTTTAATATGTATTAAAACGAATATAATAATCAAAAGTAAGATACATAGTCAGAACAATGTCTAATAATGTACTCCCTGTATTAGCTAAGCTCAATTCAACATGCTTTAGTGCCACATTTAAAATAGTATACCCTCTAGGCAGAGGAGAAGATTTATTTATGATGATTTTTTTTTTTTTACTGTGTTAGATACAAAAGGTGCTTACAGGTCTGGTAAATGAATACAAGACAAAACTAATTGAATATAATTTTTATGTTTAACCAGATACATTTTCCAACTTAATTGCAAGAAGATTCATTCTTTCTAAGAAATCTGAGCAGAGGAGTGTGTGTCAAAAGTGGCAAATTTATTTTAAGCAGTGAAATTATTTTTGACTGCAAAGTAGAGAAGAAACAATTTTTTATGTTCATGTAATAATAAGCTTTTGATGAATCTGGGCACAAAGTAACTTCCAAAAACCCTTTTTTTATTTATATGGAGATTTGTGAACTCATGTTTACTGTAAGAGACTTAGTGTTACTATATTATAATAACCCAGCCATATAGGGACTGTGCTTTAGCCTAGAATGCCCTCACCTTGACTTATTTACATGCTTCAAACTGGTGCTATATTACAGCCACCAAGGATGTGAATAAAACAACATCGGTGAGACTTTGGAACCCAGCCGTCAAGAAAAGACTTGGGATGAGAAAATTGTTCATAAGATTTTTATGATTTTATGATTTATTTCATTATTCATTATGATTATGACACAATAAAGAACAATATCTGACAATAATACTGTCAAAAATAATATTCAAATGAAATAATATCTATTATCTAAAGAATTAATAATGTTTGATTTGCCGGATGATGTTTCTGGGAGAATACAAGAGCATGACTAAAAGCGCATTGTGTTTAACTACAGAAAACTGCCACAATACATTTTGCCCAGCATTAATTTGGGCCTCGCTCACACTTGTTTTTTCATGCTATTTCCAAACGCATGCGTTTTATTTCCAAATGTCTTACTGCACACAAGTCATGCATGCTTAAGGAGGGCACTCCTTAGGAATAAGAATGAGTTGTAACTGCAGGATTTGGAAGTCCACCCTGGTTGTTACCTCTAAGGTCATCAGGAAAGGTAATGAGAAGTCATTTTAGCAGTCTGTCAAAAGCCCGCTCCAGCGGGCCCCTTAACATTCCTTAATTAACTCACTAACTCTGCAGTAATTACCATGTTTGCCGGCTCTGTCTCACCGGCATGTAAACACACTGAAAAGTGCTATTGAAAGTCCTTCCTCGTGCTTTGCTTTCTTTCCCTTTCCTCTCTCTCTCATTCTTTTACTTTCACGTACATCTTTCACTTTTGTTCTCAGATCTCTCCCTTGGAGGTGTGTTTTGTTTTTCAAAGAGTTCGGATCTCAGTTCAGTTCTCTTTTAAATGAAGTCAACCTCTATGAAAAATCTAAAATCCCCAACTGGATACCAACGTCATCATTATATTCCTCTGTGCAGGTAGCGGAGCAGATTAGGTGGATGACGCTTTTCTTTCTTCGCTATTCTTGTCGACAATTCTTTACTTCCACTCACTCTGCTCAACTGAAGTTGTGCCCTTTCTCTCGGTTTGTCACAGACGAGGGGACAAAAGAAGTTTAAATGTCTCCATTTTGAAGTTCTCTTGCAGTTTAACACTCTTTAATTGCTCCCTCCATTTCATCCACTTAAAACAGCTGTCAAAGTGTCTTTAGATAGCAAGGAAGGGAGAAGGATGACAGCAGTTCAGGTATATCGCACTGTTTGGATTCTTTCATATAAAATATGGGACAAAAAATAAAGAAGTGATCAATTGATTTTCATCAAAATTAACTCATTTTTTTCTGAAAAATAAATACAAAATGTCAATATGTCGAGACCAATTTCCGCTTTTACTTTGACAGGTTCAGGTCTAAATACTATATAAACCAACAAATTGTTTTTGCTATCATGCTTATCAGTATAAATGACAGTAATGCATCCCCTGAGAACAATGAAAAGTGTTCAGTATGAAAGAAGAATTTAAAACTATGACAAGGTAGTTGACTTCTCATTCATCTTCTCATCATGTTCTCAGTACAGCACATGTATTTGACACGTTTTCTTCTGGTAAGTGAAGGCAGGAATAATGAAATGATTAAATTACTGCACCACTAAATTAATTTATTCCACGCTACAAAAATGTTAGAAAAAAACGAATCACACCCTGTCATTGTTCTCTGCTGCATTAAAGTAGACTGCTATTAAATCTGACCAGTACGGCATCTCTTTTTATTTCTTAAAATAAAATGATGATTTTTATGGTGAGAAAACAAGCAACATGCACGCCTAAAAACATTTTAAGTGATGCATAGAAGAACTGCTTCAGATTCCTTCAAACGTCAAAAAGAATGCTCAATCAATTATTTTTATAAATATGTGTGACTGCAAATAATCTTTCGAGTTTACACTTATTTAACAATATGTGTAAGCCAAGAACCATTTGGGAACCTTTGCTTTTAAGACTGAATCTGAAAATGCACCAATAAACTTGCATAAAATGGTAGGAAACTCACCCTAACCTTCACTCACTTTGCTGTTGGCCATATAGGGTGGGTTGAATAGATGCAGACATAAGCAGTGGAGATGCAGTCTGGACCTGCAGTAAATATAGAATTCGCTGCTCAGGGTGAAGAGTCTTGTCACACTATAAGTGACATTTCAATCAGAAGGGGATTAACAGAAATACTGGGACTGTAAACTCTACTGCCTGAAACTCTAAGCTCCCTCTATTGTGCTAGAGTGTGATCTAATAGTATGATATGAGTTTGTTATGTCCATGGCAAATTGAACAGTCATGGTTGTATCAGCTACACTGGCATGGGTATTTTTGTGCTCTAAATTAAACACAAATATAATTGTCTGTGACAAGAGTTATTTAGGACTGTCATGTGAGTAACTTGCAAGCTTACAGAGGACACAATCTTGAAATGTGAGCCCAACATGCCACAGCATTCAGCTGTTAATGCGAGTAGCGTCAGTTTAAAAAAATATATGCCCTGAATTGACTTAATTTCCACATAAATGTAATGATTAAAAAAAAAAAGTAAAATTCTTTTAACAATTGCTAATATAACATTCATGTGGAAATAAATTTCAATCAAGTAAATAACTTTTACTGTTTGTTACTGTAATTTATTGAAACTTTTTAGTGAGGCGATTGTAATAGTCCACAGCTTTAACAAATAAAAACAAGAATTTAAACAGTGAAATCCATGTATTGTGAAAAACACTTATAAAAAACCTATAAAAAAACATATATATATATTAATATGTTTTGGGGGGGTTTTGTGTGCGCTTGTCTCAGTGTCTCATTAGCCGCTGATGAGTTTGGCTGGGCTGTGTAGAGGGATTATGGAAACACACAGGAAGTGTCTTTGACCCAATATTTAAGAGTCGCTGGCCTTGGCCAAACTGACAACACCGAGTCCCAACAGCATCTAGCATACTCACCCCACCGGGAGCACAGTCTGTTCACCGATTCCTAATTACACTCCATCTGACACCACTGTCCTCTGCCAGCACACGCATACACACATACACATATTGTGCCTTACATTAATGTAATATTTGCATTTTCAAAAATGTCGAATACAATAAAGATTCATCAACAACACAGATTTCTGAAGGGTTCCGGGACTGCGCTTACAACTATTGTTAATAGGTAGAGAACCATCATGTGATATGCAGATAATTTCATATTTGAAAAGGTTCTTCACACTCACTGAGCTCTTTTATTAAAATGTCTCCATTAAAAGGGGCCAACAGTCAACAGACTCGTACCTTCTGGCAGCGATATTTTCAAAAGTGTATGTGGTCAATAACTGGAATGATAATCTGAAGAATACTACAAATCTTCTGTCAGCATACATCACATGTTCTTAAACACATGTACTATGGTAGAATTAAAACTGTACTGGTGCTGTACGCGTGCAAACTGCAAAATTATAAACTATAATAAACTAACAAGTAATCAATTTGTTTGTACACATACAAACCTCACCTAAACATGTTTGTCTATTTGTTTGCTGTACTTTGTATTAATATTTCACATGGTGGGATTTGGCTCAGGGAAAACATTTGCTAAAATACACAAAGGACCACACTACATTTTTAAACCACTGTATTCCATTACAGACTGCATTCCAACAACACATGTTCTATAAAGCCAAGGATAAGACATACATGTGTTGGGGTCTGTGGATAAGAATAAAATAATGTGCATGTGCTAGTGAAAGGGTGTGTGTGTACATGACTGTTAAGTCATACATACCACTGCACACTGGTGAAGCATGTTCATAGAAATCCGCTCTGATTAAAGGTAGTTAGCAGAGGCTGTCCAAGCCCTGTGCTGTTAAATCTGGAGTAATTAAAGAATAACACCACGCCACATTGTGCGACAGCAAATGGCATCATATGTTAACTGGTCTGCAAGACCAAGTGAGTGTCATTAAAACATTTGGCACAGTCAAGACCAGGCATGAATTAAGACAGGATAGCCAGCTTTATATTTGGCTACGGCTACCTAATACTAGATCCGTTTAAAGCACATCAATTAAAATGCAATTCTGTTCTACTCAGTGTTAAAGATAAAAAGTTTGTCTGCAAGGATCGTCTCAGAATTACAGCAATTCTCAAGCTCTCAGTTACAGCATATACTGCTGAACTGAACTGCTTTTATGAAGAATTGTAATTATTTGTCATTGCTAAATATTATTTATTTGCTAACTGTTAAAAGACACAGTTAAAAGCTAGGAGGTAGGAGCATTTTGTGTAAAGTTAAACAAGGCTGTTCGGATTGTTGTTTTTCTTCTATAAGGTTATATGCACTTTTTTTTTAAAGAAATATCACTATTTTGCACAGAAGTATTCTACTGTACAGTTTTTATATTTGAAATAATAAAACTTTGGCTACTTGTCAGATACAAACTAATCTGTGTACAATATAAATATAATTCTGTGGAATTAAACAATTTGTAACACTTTTGAAATTTAAAAAGTAAAGTGAATGTCAAACCTTGAAAAATGAGTATCGACACACTCCTAACATTCAGTTTATCATAACAACAAGTCAATCATATATCTTCTTGCAACAAATGTATCAAAATCATAGACTTAATTACATTTTCCCCTTCATATAGCCAGTAGGCTAAAGGCCTGAGGCAGCACAGCTAAAGAAATATCAAACAGGAAGGAATATTGTCACATCTGTCAAACTACTGAAGCCCACTGGTCACCATACACATTTTAAGCATGCCAAATCAGAGGTGACACCTCCAAGGAAAGGCAATACTGTATAATATGCACACATGCACATATGAACACACCCTTCATGTAAAAAAAGGGGGGGGGGAATGGTGAGGCTAATTACTTCCGAGCGTCTGATCCTGTCTGGATAGAAGTGAGCTTCACTAAAGCCAGCATTCATCTCCAGACGACATGTTCTGGTGTAAAATTAACGATGTTCGAAGTCACGTCCTGGCAGGAGTGAAAGTGCCGCTACAATTAGCCCTAACGCTGGGATAACAGTGCGCCAAATGGTGCCGTCAGCCCACCGTTTAATTGCCTTGGCACCACTGCCACATATAATCACCTGTCATTACTAACAGAGACTGCATCTGTTTACGCGTCTGTCCAAGGTGCCAAAACGTGCCAGTCTTAAGGAGGAGACGGCTTTTGCAAAGACCTAGACAGAGCCCCAAACACAGAAGGTCATCCGCTAAATCAGGCATCATACATCGCTCGGTGGGAATAATACAGACAGCTTTCATGGAGAGAACACACACTTCAGACTACATTTCTGTTCCTGATGTCCAGGACCCATCTGTGGTACAGGAGACTAGCTTTTTTTTTTTTCTAGAAATACACTTTTTGGAGCAAATTCTAGAGCTACACTGTAGATTGAAGATTTGTGGTTTTAGCATAAACTGACTTTAAAATCACTGATCTAAAAGTAAGTTCACAGAACAAGCAGTCATACATTCCATTCAACTTATTATATGAAAAAAAAAAAATTCTGTCAGCATCACAGACTTTAAAATTTCATCCCCCCTCCCACTCCTCAACAATAGAAGAGACAAAACAGCCATGTCAGCTTTGTTCCACCCCGCTCCTCTCAGTGACAGGCCAGCCGGCCAACATAACAGCTCCTGCCACTGGAATGCAGCACACACACCTCTCCTCTCATCCTACCACTCGCTAATTGACAGATTGAGGGATGGAAGAGGATGCACACACCTGACGAGTGAGGCCGCTCACACACCTGAGTGCCCGTCTCGGGCCGAGGGGAGAGGATGGGCATGGGCGCTGATGTATGACTGCGGAAGGGTGGCACAGCTGTTGGCAGAGAGGGGCATCAGAGGGGAGCCTGCTGGCCCCGCACTGCTGATCACAGGAAATAAGGTGTGTGTGCACATGTGCATGGGTGTGTGTGTAATATTACATAAAGTGATGTAGGGCTGACATCAACGTGAAGTGGAC
This sequence comes from Phenacogrammus interruptus, assembly GCA_037974425.1. NCBI lineage: Eukaryota > Metazoa > Chordata > Actinopteri > Characiformes > Alestidae > Phenacogrammus > Phenacogrammus interruptus. Next base: position 6,993,148 of record JBBPCW010000127.1, read on the forward strand.
TGAGATTGGGAAAGCAGGTCCACTACACAAAGCCCTTAAAGAGATAGTCCAAAATTACACCGTTTTCCCCTACCCCCAAACAGCCCAAAAGTAATGACATGTTTAGTGACTAAAGTTTCCTTCTTTAGTTTAGACACAAATGCGTGACATTAGCTACTTACTGACTAATGTAGCAACTAAGTAATGGAACCACATTAGCATTATAGAAACTGCATGCTAATATCATCATTCACTTGTCACACAATATCCAGTTGTTGTGTGATTTCTAACACTATATTACATTAATTAAATGGATAAAAGGACTTAAAACAGCATAGTAGCGATTTTGAGGAATGAATTTTGTCCATTTTTTTTTGCCCATTTTTATAGATAACAGTGTGTGTCATAAACCAAATTAGCTTTTTTGTTAGCATTATTTATTTAAAGGCATAATTTGTTAGCTACATTAGCCTTGTAGCTTTCATGCAAAACCGTGACACCAAACATTTCTTATCACTTGTACATACTACCTATGAATAGCTTTAATCACATGAAACAAGGTTCTTAAGTGTGATTTTCCCCAAAATGGCATACTAATGTGCCATAATGATTACACACATTACACCACACACACAGACACTATAATAAAAGGAAGAGCTTGACCACAGAGCATGCTTTAACAAAATTAATAGAAGAGGACAGCCTGAAGATTGCCTCCATGGCTTTCTGCCCGGCACCCTAGTAACGGCTGGTGTGTGCGTGCGTGTGTGGGTGTAAGTGTGTTGCCATGACAGAGAGCGGTCCTGGGATGTGACAGGCCCCCCTGGCCCTGGCAGCCCCCCAGGTTTGACCCCATGCCCAGCGTTACTCCTCCACAATGCGGCCGCTGACAGGAGCAGCTGTGGCGCGCGGCTGAGATTGATGAAATTTTCATAACTGTTTCCCCCGAGTTCTCCTTCACCTTCAGGATAATTTATGACCCACTCGACAGCCTTGAAGAGACAATATGCTTGCCTTGAAATTAACTGTAACAGTCTTGTAGGTTGTAATTAACAGCGGTTCATGGAGCGAAGGAGGCAACCATAGCACCAACTGGATCCGCATGAATAATTGATGGTGTTTCCAGGGGAAATTAAGAGCTCCTAATGTTATTGTTTCCACACACATGTCCACTCCGGTTAAAGTCAAGCCCGTGTGGTCTAAATGATAACAATCAGTCTCTGGTCCCAGGGTAGTGCATATGTGGGTATGACAAAGAGGCCTGTGGTGCTGCCCTTTGATTTCGCATGTCATTTGTGAGGTCTGCTAAAGAGAGAGATAGAGACCTCAAGGTAAAACCAGTTTCATATACCAAAATCTACTGCAAAAACTGTAGGATATATGAAGCATGAGGAACCAAGCAAAAGGCAAAATACTGTAAGATGGGAGCAAGCGAAAGAGAAAATGATGCACAAATGAATGTGTAGCTAAAATAAAGGAAAGCAAAAGCACCAGATGGGCATCTCCTCCCAGTTCATTTATCAAACTCAGCTCGAGCAGGCCCTACCCTGCTTTTGCTCCACTTTCCTGCCCCCCTGCACGGACTAAACCCTCTCATCGTTTAGTTCAAATGGCCATTATCATGTAATAGGCCCTTTTAAATAAGCCGACATCGGTCTGAAACGATTAGAACAAAACCCCCACAGCCGCTCCTGTAGTTCGCTCACTCGTTCTGAAAACGCCCATCTTTAACCGACCTATTCACACTCAAGCACTGGCGGGCAGGTCAGAGTAGGGTCACTTCCTGGGTGGGTGTGAAGGTGTCAGATAGGGTCAGAGGTCAAAGGTTACATGCAGTGGTCCTCTTGGTTCAAGTAAGTGTAGTGAAAGCTCCTGTCATCAATCTACACAATAGAGACAGAGAGGTCTGTAGACACATTTAGACACCCTACCTGCAGCTAGAGCACTATATAAAGTATAGCATGTTATATGTTGGTCCAGTGTGTTATATGATGAGTCAGAGACATAATAATGCACTGATGTTATGTAGCCTTGGCTTAGAGGTCACATTGCTCTTCAGCTGACAACAAGGTCTAAAGGTCAACCGACTCTTAAAGCCTTAGGCTCAGTCACAATTACTAACAACATTTTAGTCATACTCTGGTTACAGAGACTCACAAGTGAGAGCTTAGAGGGTAACATGATTCGCCTCTGGCTTCAATTTGTCTCTCAAGACAAAAAGGGGTGCTAGAGTTTTGAATACAAACATACTGTTGCCGTCAAAGAATCAACAGTGATTCCTTTGTAGGCCTACCTTAAACCTCAAACAAGCCTCAGCACTCTGTTCAGTGGTTATAGTAATCAGCTGTTGAGAGACGCTTTTAAGCATCACACTCCACTTAAAAACAATCCAACCTATGAATGGGTCCAGTCACAGACAGCCTCACAGAGACTATATTTGCCTTATCTAAAGTCTTTGTGTTAATCTAAGCTTCTGTAGGTGCTGTGTTTATGGAGAGATGACAAGTCTTGTCCTCTTATCGAGACAAGAGACCGCCAGATGACTCCAGGCTTGGGGTCAGTGAGCGGACATTTAAAAGAACCCTTTATAAGGTCACAGTATCTTTTAGTAACACAGTTTTTGATGGTTCACTGTCATTTCCATTACATATTTAACAGATATTCAAAGAAACATATTTTAAATCCAACTCAAACTTTTCAGAATTACCATTAATAACAATGTAACCCCAGTCTCACCACAAAGTTTGTGTAGGGTTATCCACATGCTTTTCGGTATCGAACTGATACATATTCTCTGGGCCTCTATACTTTCTTGTTCTTGAACAGAGTGAGGTTATATTTATGGGTTAGGAAACAAAAGAAGATATGTTTCATGTCATGTGAGCTATATAATTAACAGCAAAAAATGTATATAAGATGCTTTTAAAACCAATGATAAAAAATTACTGTATACTGGCAGGTTTATTTCAATTTTCCTGAACTTATACTAACTTTCAGAAACTTCAACAAAAGAGGGAGCCTTTTTCCCTGTAAAACCCTACCCAGTTCCTGGCTGCCTCTCATGCAATCGAGCTGAGAGTTCTTTGGCTAGATAAAAAAAACCTTCTCTGTTGCTGGACGCTTTCAAAAGAGTAACATCACTTACATCTGTGTCAAAGTGTGCCTGACAAATACAAAGTGTTATATGAGGTGTAAAACATTTGAAAACATGCGTCTGAATGCTGCAGGATATGGGAACAAAAGTGGCTCTCTGTAGAAAAGCACCACCATATTGGGGCAATAAAAGAGGCTGTGCCTGCCTCCTATTTGGAATGCCAGTGATGTCTGGGCTTTCCTTTGTATGAATCTGTAGCCCTCCACTGAACCAACTGTTGCACTCCCGATTTGCCATATGCTGTCTATAGAAGAAGTGAGGCAGAATGAAGTGGGTTTGTGTTTCTCGTTGGTTATAAAAAGAAGAAATCTGTTTCAGCTCAGTTCAAACAGGCCCCAGGGAAGTCCTGTGAAAAATAATTTAACAGCCCACCTGTCTCAAGAATTACAACACAGTTTAACATGGATACCACTTAGGATGCATTTAGAGTAGCCTGAATATCCAAAGTAGGACAAAAAGTGTCTCTGCTAACTTATGATTACTCCTTGCATGATTTGGAGGCATCGTCAACTTACAGGCTACATAACACATGTAATGCACACTATTCATAAAGAAAACAAGTCCAAGAAACTTAAATGAAAGAGCATCAACCTCAAAGGATGCCCAAACTCCAGCTGGGCCTGCGGTTCTGAATCCATGAGGAAGCTCCAGTGTTGGCCTGTCATGATCAGACTGTGCAGTTGTATTGTGTTTGGATGTGTCACCAGAGAGGTCATCCAGCAGACACACAGGTCAGGAGAGCTGAATATCATTCGCTCCTCCTGCTGTTCCATTCAGCTGTCATGGGAATGAAGCACAGTTTGTGCATGGTTGTGCATGGAGGTCTATAGATGGCCTCTTATTGATCTAGTGCTAGCCCACAAGAGTGCCACTACCAGTGAATGGTGCACTACAAGGCACTCAATATTATGGAGAGCCCTCTAATTCATCAAGAACCTCTGAAAATGTTCTGCCTTTTGAATATTGTGAAGTATATCGCACTTAAACAACTGTTAGATAGCTGCTGCTAATCTGGAGTGTTCCTTGCAATTTGCATAATGCTTATGCAACGCTAAACCCCACCAGCTCATGTCAGTCCAGACCACTAGCATAATAAGGGTGAGGTAATGTTAAACTAACTATTCTATGAAGCTCCACACAGTGCCCCCCTTACAAAGAGCTGGTGAAAAGCATGTTGACCACATCACTTTACAAAAGCCACAGCTCATCAGTCGTCACTAAGGGATGCTGTGCTTGACCCTCCAAGGAACAGCACAAAAATGTGTCTGCGGGCCATTTGGAACCATACGGGCTTATGTTGCACAGATGCCCACTCTAGTCATCAGACAAAAAACAAATAAATAATTATTTGTAGAGAAGATCAAAGGCATCAATGCAAACAGACCCTTCATGAGTCTCGTCAGTGCAGCCTGCTTGGATTTGCAGATGGGAAATAGAGAGAACAGCTACTGCTTACGCGTCAGGTTGTCTTCTATTTTGATGTTGCTACAGTTTACATATAGCAGGACAACCACAATATCAAAGATCTTGTTAAGAATATAAAGGAAATGTATTACAAGGAGGTCTGGAATCACATCTTTTTGTCTAAATTTTAGCCTCTGCTAAATTCAAAAACGTCTTCACAGAATATTGTGGTAGGTTTATGCTAATTAGCGCTAATTTGATGGGTTCAGACTGTTTCAGTGACATTATCAAAGTAGCATCAGAACGCCTTTTTTGATTGAAACATCGTACCAATCACAAAATTAATAATTATATCTTAATATCTTCCTGATACTCAGACATTAAGTAACTGAAAAAGCCTAAAAAGTCTGAGTTTTTTAAGCCTTACAGAACATGTAAAATAATCTCAGTGACGATTTTGTAATAGAATGCTATTACATGGCATACCTTTGTATCAATAAAGTGCAATAAAGCGATATAAATTACTCAAACATTTGCAGAGGAAAGGAACAGATTGATTTTAAGGGTTTTTTTTGCTTGTGTCAGCTTTATAGCACAAAGTTTCTGGTTCTGTTTCAACATCACTTTCTTCTGTTTACTGATTATTGCTCTGTTTATTATTTGAACAAACAGCTTTCTTTCAGTTTATAGAGAATCAAATGACAAGGCCACCACTTTGTTGTTATACATTCTTATACTCTTTACACTCTAACAGTTGTAGGCAAATCTGTGTCTTCAAGTTTGTGTAGCATCTCTGTTGTATCAGGGTCGCAGCTACCTCAGATGGCTAAATACCTGACTTCACTAAGGTAGGCTTCTTACTTGCTAAGGAAGAGAGCTTGGTAGTAAAATCCATCAATGTGATTGGAACAAATACCAGTGTAGGCACTGTAAGCTTGTATATGAAGAGTGTTTTCCTGCATTTTCAGCACCATATCACCTTTTTATGGATGGTATTTTCTTACAGCCTCTGGCACATTTGGATAACCTACACAAAACACAAAGAACAAAAAAAGCAACTCAAAAGGCCTACAAGAAAATCACACAACCTTAATGCAAAAGACAGGCATAACACAATTAAACTGTCATCTCACAAAACAAAAGACAGCAGAGCACAGTCAGCACTGAAACAAGAGATCAGTCATACCACTCCGGAGAGTGTTCAGTCAATTATAAATAGCCTTATTATGGCTGACAACTCAAATTGTTTATCGTTGTCTCACTGCACACAGCAATTACAGAGAATATCATCAGATGAGCTTGTTTGTATTTATGACATGCCAATCATATGGCAATGTTAGTTTGACATACTGTACGTCAACATCTCCGTGGGAGAACTGTCAGAAGTGTCAGTTTGATGGGCGAGGCTTACACAGCGAGCATGCGCCAGGCCCGCTGATAAATGCCTGCTCTGTGCACTATCAGCCTGTGCACAACTCCAGCCTAGATCATGACGACTTGCTAATGGAACGTCAGGTGGAGAAACACCTTGGCTCTTAATTAGTGCCAGAAGCTGTCGAAGAAGATGGCTAGGACAAATGCCCAAACACAAACATAGCTGTGTGAGCACTGTAGAAACTTTATCCAGTTTGGAATAGTCTCTTTCCAATTAAGCTAATGCAAATCTCTATTGTTTATTTACTTTGTAAGTGAAAATAAGTTAACACATGCTCATGTATTTTTCTGCTGAATTTAGTGCATAATTTCTATTTGTTTTGTCCGATGTAAAATACTGGGGCAACAAAATTACATACAAAATATACATTGTTTGCGTGAGCCACATGTTATGGTTTTTAAATACGGTAAACAAACAGCAACTGTGTTTTGAAATGTGCACAGGTGTGTTCTCTATAAAGGATGTGGGTTTCTTTTTACTCCAAATCAACAAAACATGTGACTTGACCAGGGTCATCCATACTTTTGCACACATCTGTGTGATGTAAAATAAGCATCTTAGTATCTCAGCATGCTGACAATGATGAATTTGAATTTGTAAAATGATACTAATATTACATTAAATGATATTTGTGTATTTTTTAATGTATTACTTCAGAAACAATAAGCAAACACACACACACACACACACACACACACACACACACACACACACACACACACACACACACACACACACA
>JBBPCW010000127.1:7050961-7067345 GCA_037974425.1 Phenacogrammus interruptus
ACACACACACACACACACACACACACACACACACACACACACACACACACACACACACACACACACACTTTTATCTCACAAAAAAGACACGCATTCATTTATTTGTCCAGTGCCCTGACGAGTCATAAATCAAAAGACCAGGCTGACAGTAATAGTCATGTTTATGCTCCATCAAAGACAAGAGGAAAATTCCAGAGCTCTAAGGTAGCTCATTTAGGTCAACACACCTTTGTACATAAAAATGAGAAGTGAACAATTTATGTTTACATGACTAGTCTGGGATACCAAACAATGTAGCATCAGTGTGTCAGTTTGAGCACGTTTGGAAATTCCCATTGTTTTAGCTAGTCACTACTAACTACTTTTCATCTATGTGGTCAGCTACATCAAGTTGAATACACAGGAAGGCTATGTTTTGGTTACTTTTATCACTTTGGTCCAAAATCACTTAAATGGACCTCAACCAGACCTACAAATGAATAGAATCAAATTTGTACATTCCCAATGCATCATGTGTGTAACTCGGAATACTGTACTATAAATGTGCTGACGTAATGGGACGAGTTTTTACAGTGATAGCAAAAGGTCTGTGGGTAAAATATATAAACCTAATTAAGTATTGTGTGGGTAAAAGACATCAATCCAATTAAACAGTGTGTGGGTAAAATATATACATCCCAGCAAATCGTGTGGTAATAGCAATAGTGATATGTGTTAACAGCTGTAATGACTCAGTGTATTAGGCATCGCTACCCCGGCATATTTACATAGCTCCGCCCAAACCCCGCCCCTCCGCATTTATGTCCTATAGGAACTCGACCGGGCGGGACTGTGAGCAGTGCACGCGCTCGTAAGAATGAACACCTTGAGTTCTGTTCGTTGACTTCTGTTCGCTGGAGGACTGAAATCTCTCAGCTGTGGGGATGTACAGGGATGCGCATACGAGAGCCTTGCATTTAATCAGTCTTAGCACAGATCACCGAAAAAGCCCCAGGGAGCTTATTCATGTCTTTGTCATTCAGGTTTCATTAAGGTCGTTTTTAGGGCAGTTCTAGGCAAGGTAAAACTTTTTCTCTGTGTAAAACTGGCACTGGAGACAGCTTATGAAGGCCAGGTGTTCTTGGCAGCCGTTTGAACGAGTTTGAGCTGGCAGAAAGAAAGTGATAGTGTTTTTGCTGATGTAGGGTCAGCAAATATGTCGAGGAGAAAACAGGCGAACCCGCAGTGTGTCCACTTGGACATGGATTTCACCTCTTCTGAACACTTAGGTAAGTTCCAGCGCAAAGTGAGAAAAGATTTTTAGAAAGTTTTTACAGAGTCAAAAAAATGCTCTTTTTGTTGCACTTCTTGTCTTCTTGTAACATGAAACCAGCATTAAACACCATAAACAATGGATTCCTTAAGTTATATATGAAATTAGCTACATTCACTCTAAGCATTTTACTGACTTGCACAGGTCTTTCACACTTCAGAATGGTTTGACTAGCATGTGCAGATGACAAAATGTGTTCTAAATATTATTGTGTTTGTTATTATGTGATGTTTTGTCATTAAAAACATTTGGATGCCCGTCATGTTTTCTGAAAGCATGCCCTCATTTGAGATATGATCTGATGAAAACGTGCTTGTGTTCAGAAACCCTTCTCTCATATGATGTGGAAAAAGCAGTTCCATTATAACGAGTAGCCTAATTACACAACAGTAGAACTGTCCATAGTAATACGCCTTTCAGTATTGTAAAAGATTCTGCTTTGTGATCTGCTCTGCTATATGGAGCTCATCTAACAAAAATACCCTTTATATTTTCTTTCCCTAATAATGATGCAGAACACCGCATAAAAAACACCAGCTCTCCATCTGATGCCCATGTCTGTGAAAGTTGCTGCGCTGAGTTCTTTACCCTACTGGACCTCCGAGAGCATCAGACGAGCTGCTGTAAGAATCCGTTAGTTCTGATAGTGAATGAAAATGGAAGTTCAACATCTCCCTCTTCGTCTTTTACCTTCAGCCCCCCTCCTCGCATCGTAGAGGAACAGATGAACAGTATCAGTGTTGAAACAGCCGAAGAATTACATGAATCTTCAAAGGACAAAATGCTAGAAGAAAACATGGAACCACCACTCGTGTCTGAGAGCAGCAGATCTGACAGTGCCGGTCACGCCCAGTCGGAAAATGAAAACAGCATGGAAGATGGAAGCACAAGTGCTGGTGCCATCACTTCAACGTATCCATCAGTTCTGCCTCAAGTGGATTCTTCACCTCAAATGGGTACAGTATCATCCACAAGCAGCAACGTCTTCATTGAGAATTTGGAGAGCACCAAAGTTGCTGTAGCTCAGTTCTCTCAGGAGCTATGCTTCAACACACAGGTTGGCAGTAGTGGTCTTTCCAGCTGCAACATAGCAATACCTGGTCTAGTCGAGCAGCTCATGGCTCTGCAGCGACAGCAGGTGGAGCAGCTGAAACTCATTGAGCAAATTCGACATCAGATATTACTGTTAGCAACCCAGAATACAGATACATCAACACCCCCCTCCGGCAACTGTCAAGGTACATCAGGAATTTCTCAGACCAACCCGCTAATAACACTTAGCTCCCACCTCTCCCAGCAGCTAGCAGCAGCCGCAGGACTAGCACAAAGCCTCGCGAGTCAGTCTGCCAGCATTAGCAATGTTGAACAACTTAAGCATGCAGTCTTATCAAGCTGTCATGATAATGCAGTAGTACTGAGTGGCAGATATATTTCTCAAATGACAGATACAGATAGGAACAAGCATTTGATACCAAGACTTGGTACTTACCTGTCAAAACGCCAGCCTGCTCATGATGGTTCCCTCTATAGACAGCAGAGTAGCACAAGTCCTTTACCTGTCCCTGCCTTGGCAACTGAAAATGCCCCCAAACCAACGAATAAATTAAATCTACCTCATACCCATACTGCTAAGAACCACATCTTTGCAAACCCGTTGCCAAACTTTGGGACAATTGTAGAGGACCTGAATGGAAAGCAAAGGAAGGGCAAACTGCCCAATGTGACTTTATTTGAGCATACAAAGTCATTTGATGAAGGTTTGTTCAAGCATAAATGCAGATTTTGTGCCAAAATATTTGGAAGCGACAGTGCTTTGCAGATACACCTGCGATCTCATACAGGAGAGAGACCGTACAAATGCAACATATGCGGAAATCGTTTTTCAACTCGTGGTAATCTCAAAGTACACTTCCAGCGCCATAAAGAGAAATATCCAAACATACAAATGAATCCTTTTCCCGTTCCAGAGCACTTAGATAACGTTCCAACAAGCACAGGGATTCCATATGGTATGTCTGTGCCGCCAGATAAGCCTGCCTCCAACTGGTTAGACAGCAAACCATCTGTGACCAACTTACCTGCATTGTTGTTCCCCACATCATTGCCAAGTCTTCCAAACATAATTAAAAGAGAGGAACAAGTAGTTTCAATTACCAGGGCTCACAGTCCTGTTGTCAGTGAATCAAACGGGTTTGAGACTTTTGAAAGAAAAAATAGCAAAGTGGAATTCAGCAGTGACCCTTTTCCAATTTTAAATGGAAAATATGAAGATGTCAGAAAAACACTGGGTTTTGGAGCCTGTATGAACTGTTCAGGCGATGGTTCAGAAGACCCTTCCTCCATTGACAATGCCTCTACCCAAGCAAATTCAATCACCCCACTAATGTATGAGAATATAAAACCAAAATTTCCATTTGGGGGACTCCCAGAGTCAATGGAAGCCTCAGAAACCACCAAGCTGCAGCAACTAGTAGAAAATATAGACAAGAACTGCATAGACCCTAACGAGTGTGTCATCTGTCACCGGGTGCTCAGTTGCCAGAGTGCTCTTAAGATGCATTACCGTACACACACAGGTGAGAGGCCATTCAAATGCAGAATATGTGGACGAGCATTCACAACCAAAGGGAATCTCAAAACACACTACAGCATCCATCGGGCCATGCCACCTCTAAGGGTGCAGCATTCGTGCCCCATATGTCAGGAGAAGTTCACTAATGCCATGGTTTTACAACAGCACATACGCATGCACATGATTGGAGAAATCCCCAATGTTATCTCACCAGAAAGTTACCAAGAGTCTGTGGAACATGATACATGCTCAGCGGAAAGAAAGAACCTAGAGGATCAAGCAAGCATGTCGGATGAAAACATGGAAGTGATGGAGGTTGTATCAGACTCTAAAGACACAACATCTCCAATGGACAGCGAATGCTCGTCTCCTGCTTCATCACATGCCACAAAGACTGCTGGGTCAGAGGGTCAGATGCTGGTTTTGCAAGAGAATGATGTATTTAGTGAAAGGTCGGAGCATGGGTCAACAGGCAGAAACAGTTTAGTCCTCCAGTCATCTCCTAGTCTTGACCAAATGAGCCAAACACCTAGGAGCCCTGCCTTGTCTGAAGCTACATCTTCCTGGGACTCTTTATCTCCAAAGAGCTGTGTGTTGGAGTCTTATAGAACACTTGCATCTGAGACGAACCAAAAAACATCGTCTCTAGAGGCGAATTCAGCCCTCTTACAGCCAGTCTGCACATTCGATTCAACACCTGCTGAAATCTTAAGGGATGGAATGACTATCATTTTTCGGGAACGAGGGACATCTAAGGGCAGTTCATGTGATATCTGCAACAAGCCGTTTGCCTGTCAGAGTGCCTTGGACATTCACTATCGCAGTCATACCAAAGAGCGGCCATTCATATGCACTTCATGTAACAGGGGATTTTCAACTAAAGGCAACTTAAAGCAGCACATGCTCACCCACCAGATGCGGGATATACCTTCGCGGCTGTTTGAACCAACTGGCCAGACTCTGGCTTCTCCGTTAAACTCACCTCATCCTATAATAGGCCGCTTAATATCTTCAAAAATAAAGATGGAAGTTAGCAGCATCTTGAATAAAGACAGAAAGGATTCAGTATTAGGAATGGCAACCTCCTCAGCTCCCTCACTGCCAGTCCTTTCAGCACCACCGGCTCCAGCACGGCGAACCCCTAAACAGCATTTCTGCCACACTTGTGGGAAGACTTTCTCTTCTTCCAGTGCCCTGCAGATTCATGAGAGGACCCACACCGGAGAGAAGCCTTTTGCCTGCACCATTTGCGGACGTGCATTCACCACCAAAGGGAATCTAAAGGTATGCCCTCCTAAAAGCCATATGTGGTTTGTCCATTATCTGTGGTATATAGACATTTTACTAAACTGGTAAATAAAAAAGCTTCCAAGCTAATTAATAATAATGTTACTATGCATAGACTCATAGTAGTGGGATTTCATATAATTGAATTATATATATATATATACATTTTTTTTATTATTTACATCCATCTAGGTTCATATGGGAACCCATATGTGGAATAGTTCTCCAGCTCGACGAGGTCGCAGGCTGACGGTAGATGGTTCTTTGACATTCCTTAAATCCAATCCTGTGAAAGTTCCAGAGACTCTTTCAAAAGAGACCGTAGGCGGAGTCAGCAATGGGGAGTCCATCGGCCTCTGGAACCAGTACGCCACAGCAGCTCTCACTAATGGCTTAGCACTGAAAAGCAATGAGATCTCCGTGATTCAAAATGGAGGTATACCACACCTGTCAGTTTCTGTTGGCCATGAAGGAAATTCACCTATCGGTAGTCTGACAGCAAGTCTAGAAAAACTGCACAATGCAGAAATCAAATCAGCTCTCCCTTGGCTGGAGAGGCTGGGTGAGAACGGGAGTTTTCACCTTACTCAGTTGACCGAAGGCAGTAACACTGATTAATATTTTGTGCTTCCATAGATGATTCCAAGAAAATATATTTTGTCCTATTCCTTTGTCAGAAAGCATTTTCATAAATATTTAGGTCTCCATACATTCTTATTTAAAAGTAATGAGGTGTGCTATTTTTTATGAAAATATGTTTTAAAGTAGACTAATGTGTAGTTATTATGTCATAAAATAGACACTGTGTTAGACATGGAATGTCAAAATGTTACAATTTGTATGAGTAGTAGGAGAAATATTTATTATCAATAACATTTTTTAAATTATTTATTGTTTTTATTGCTATTTATTACCATTGATTACCAACAAATGTACACTGAGTTTTTCTTTGGCTTTAACTAGGTTTTCAGATAGGTCGGCCTGATCAGTGTTACATTTAACTGTTTACCTGATTCTCAAAGGAAGAGGATAGCTTATTACTAATTAGTACTAATAGTATTACCTCTGGCATATATCGGTACTACATGCAGTCATACAACAGTTTACATTGTGTTATTTTTTTAATACATTTTTATTACTTTGTGTCGGAACCTCTGAACCCATGACTGTGTAAATTTGGTGCTACAGTGAGTTTTCACAATTGTGTGTTTCTACGTGTGTCTAAGTGTGTGCGCGCATGTGTTTGTGATCTGTGTGTTTGTCTGTGTGTCTGTGTGATTATTGACAGATTGTATGTGCATTCAAGTTACATATAAAGCTAAGAGAGTGCAAATATGTGGTATTTTGTGTGAAAGAGCTTACTTTCCGTATGAGATTTTTTTTTATCTTTGGTCAAGGACTAACCCTTAACTGGAGTATAACTTAACATAATGCTGCCAGTGTTTCCAACTGCACAACAAAATTCATGCCCTTTCACTTCTGATATAAATCTGGGTCACTTTGTCCTCTGAATTTACATTTCAATAAACCCACTAATAATAACACATTGTGCTATACTGAATGATCTTTGCCAATGCAAGGCGATACCTCTCCTGCTACCTTAACAGAATCAAAGAGCCCATTCATTCAAAAGGTGTACCATTCATAGATATCAGATACACTGACTCATGACTTTAAATAACATTAACTATGTAGACAGATGGTTAGCTATGGTATTGCATAATTGGGTGGACAAAGCTATGTCTGCAGGGGTTTGCCATATAGAAATGCGATACATTGGATTAATTTAGAAGTAGTCAAAAAGCTTCTGTTAAAAAACACTTCTTCCGTTTGTCTTGTTTGTTTTTTAATTGTTTGAGGAGCAAAAGTTTCTGTATTAAAGTGAATATCATGAAAATTGATCTTTCTGGAAATCTGAGGTTCATACAGAAGGATTTTAGTGAATTCCCCCTGATGGGTGGAGGGTCCCATCAAGTCCATTCTCCATAGTGATACATCCTGGAGAAGAGCTTACCAACATCAAATACGCCTGACTCATAAAGGCCACTAATATGTCCATTGTATGACACCAGCCCAATCCCACATACCAAATCCCACTTTGAATGAGTTCTGCTCCACGAGCTGTCAGCCCCATTAAGCGTCTCTCACGGTGGCAGTGGCCAGCTGACAAGGGGGGGAAACCCAACACCAGCCTGCGTCCATTAGCATTATAAAATGAGCAATCAGCTGGAATGAAGCACAAGGGCTCGAGTACAAAACACATCCACACCACTCATCAGATACATATCTGACTCAGACAGATGGAAAGCCCTGCAGCAGGCCCAGCTAAAGAGCTAAAGTGTCTGAATAAAGACAGCAAGACAAGGCTTTCAAAAGGGATCTCTCACCTCTCAGTTTTCAAGAAAATAAAAGACAAATGCATGAACTGAATAAATGTAACGGGCATATAAAATTAAACTGCAGAATTTTCATACAGTATTGCATGACAACTGTGCTATGTTTTGTGAGTGTGTTTATTATATATATATACACAAACAGATCAGAGTGGACTTCTTGAAATGTCCTAGTTTAAAATGATTTAAAAGTAATCATGTATCAGTCATGTTTGAATAATGTAAATAAGTCATTTAAACTGCACTGCTTTATCATGTTTATGATTAAGGGAAAAAGAGCAGTGAAGTCTGACTTTTCGCAGTCCTGTCAGCTTGTTTTAAGAACTCATTACAGGCAAACAGAACAGCGATGTCCCAATCATTGCATATTTCTCTTCAAAACTGCTGATATCAGCGTGCTGTTTACAATGCAAAGAAAGCAATTCCTTTGTAAGCATTTTCCCTGTGATCATCACACTTTTGTTAGCCTGACAATGGAAATATTCAATAACAGAGGAACGGCCAAATCTCCACCAGGGCTTAAACCTATCCACCACAAACCCTACTATTGATAACACGGTGATGATGGCTTTGTGCCGGCCGTGCGCATGGCTCACATCATATCAGATCATAGGAGCTTAGTCGACTGTTTGATGACTGTGGGGTCAGTTTGTGCCTGCTGTACTATTTAACAGAATAAAGTTCCAGAGGGAGGGGATTTGCTGGCTTTATCATCTCACTAATTCAACAAGTGTATTTGCAGTTTGACGACTCCTGTTTTCATTCTAGCACAATTATTATAATGTATTTGTCATCATGCACTAGTCTTATTATCTAATGTTCACCTAGCAATATAAAACTAACACTCTCAGAAATAATGTGTTAACTAATATTTTGTGTTATAACACATTGGTTTGTCTTCAAAGTAGCATAATGTGTTGTACTAACACAAAACTGAGGCACATTTTCTTAACTAAATGAACACTAACAGGGATTATTTATGACTACTAGACTTAAATGATCACTTTAAGTGTTCAATATTATAGGTGTCACAGATTCAGTAATAAATAGGTGCCTGTATCTTTGTGAGTTTTGACATTTGAAGACAACTGCAGTTAGCAAATGCCTCCCAAAAAATTACACATTTAGTTCAGGAATTCATCACAAGGTGATTTTTATGGGGTTTTATTGGCACCTGTCCAGACAGAAAGTGGACAGAGATGGGTTTTTATTGGCACCTGCTGGAAGGCTATTAAATACTAGAACAGCAGATAAATCTGAGTATTGTTTTCTCTGCATCTCTCAGTAGGAAATGAACAGCAAAGATTATTAACAGGGACTAATATGCCTTAGATTTTGAACTGCATGGTGCATATCATAAAAATGATATTTTGTTTTTTTTACTTTAAATTAGAGTGTAATAAGGTATGTAATCATTGCTGGAGTTTCAAAAATGCATGCAGAGTTTCAAAAAGGAGTTACAAAAAGAATAGTCCATGTGTAGACAAAAAGCTGCAAAACAGCCCATTTTTTTCAGCCTAGAGTGTTTTAGCCCAGTGTGTATTTTTCAATTAGACTAAATACAGAGCAGCCAATCAAAACAGATGTGATTTACTTGTGTTGGTTTTAAAGGTATGGTAACACAAAACAAAAATCTGTCTCTTAAGAGCTATGTTTATGCACAGCCTTCATTAACATGCAGAAGCAAATAAACAAACCTTTATGAAAATGATGTATTATAAATAGGTCAAAAACATGCCAGCCTCTGTCATAATTATTTACACTTAAATCTTTGATGTATTTGATGTCACTGTTTTGACAGCAGATATTATGATCTTTATGTTTAGACAAATGTCATAATTAGACTACATTCAAATACACTGTGGTTTACCTCTATTGTATCACATTCTTGTTACAACATAAAATATAAAATACATGATATCCTGTTTTCCAGAGATGTTCCTCCTGACCACGAGGACGGAGAATCACTATGACCATTAAGTAATTGTGTGAAACTCCATTGACTGGCATGGAGGGATGATAAGGAGAAACAAAGGAACATGTGTGTGTGTGTGTGTGTGTGTGTGTGTGTGTGTGTGTGTGTGTGTGTGTGTGTGTGTGTGTATGTGTATATGTGTGTGTACACTTAATTGAGCCTAGCATTGAACTGCATGTACATTTGAATGTGAGTGTGTGTGTGTGTGTGTGTGTGTGTGTTGTACCAAGCTGAGCCCACAGTGGGTTATATGGATGAGACTTGGCCAGCAGGTCCACGGAGTGCGAGGTGTGTTTCTGGCAGACAGGTTTAATTGGCAGGTGGTTGGTAGGCATCACTGTGGGAACCCAGGCTAAGTGGTACATGAGGACCGCAGTCAGTACTGCAGAGAGGAACCTATTTAATAAAACAAAAGACGTTCATGTGCAGAGTAAAGCACTAGAGAAGGACACAGATTTAATATAATACATCTGTAAATGTTTTCTGAGCATAAAA
The DNA here is from genome assembly GCA_037974425.1 of Phenacogrammus interruptus. Lineage (NCBI taxonomy): Eukaryota > Metazoa > Chordata > Actinopteri > Characiformes > Alestidae > Phenacogrammus > Phenacogrammus interruptus. The sequence continues at coordinate 7,060,996 of JBBPCW010000127.1, forward strand.
ATTCACGTTATTAAATCTTTAACAGCCAATTTCTGTACTTAGCAAATTATTAGCATTAGCAAACTAATTCGTATTAGCAAACTAATGCTATATAATGCTAAGCAATTTCCTCCGGGATCAATAAAGTTTCTGATTCTAATGCTTAGTATTAGCATTAGTGTACTAATGTACAGTAATCCCCCAGTTTTACACGGATCAGGACTCGCGGATCCCGTCACACGCAGATGAGAACTGATCGTTTCAAAATCAAAAATTAAAAAATTTACTAAAAACAGAAATAGTAATCAAAAAATAAATTCAGCTAAATTTCCAGTTATTGGCTGCTGCCCTCCTATATTCATTTCATTCTTCTTAAAGCCCTACACCGCCCAAACGCCCTGCGCCTTCTGGCAACGCAGCTCAGCATCTCGGCTTCATCTAGGGCCAGTATTACAGGCCGACGTGGTTCTCGCCCCAAATAAGCTCCCAGAACACTTTAATTTTATTTTATACACAGTTTAATACATTACCCTTAACGAAAATATAAAGATAAACCCGTATTCGTACGACACTGAGAGTGTAGTAGTTTAATAAACAAGTACTGACTGGTTCTTGGTCCCATGCTCCATGAGCGAGCTCATCTCCTTCAGGAAACATTGACAGAGCTGGTTTCGCTCAGCACTCTGGGATACCATGGTCAGCCAAACGGGCTCAGTGATCCGCGGGGCCATGTACAGATTCCACACGGTCATCCTAAAGAAGAATGAAGGTGCATCATGTTCAGACCAGGACAACATATTGGCTGGTTTTATATTTTCTAGTATGACAATATCAGCAAATAAATAGAAATTGTGAATTTGATTTAGCTCCTGAGCTCTTTTTGTTTCCTGTTGTTACACCTGTGCTGCCTCAATCGCGTAGTCCCTCACCCGAGTACTAGGGGTAACTTAACTCGAGACAGAAGAAGTATGTGGGTTGCGTGTGAGTGAGTAGTGAGGGGGGATCTGACAACCCGAGGGCTGTCAGATCCTCCAGCTCAAGTCCACCTGTGTTGTGTCAAAGCCATAATGAAATGGAAGTGTCTGCGTCGTGTGATTGGCTCGTGAGTAATGTTGTGAGTATTTATTCCCAGTCGATCCAGAGAGACGTTGTGTGGACACCGCTCTTGTAGACCGTGGAGTGACTGGGAAGCTGGGGTGGCTGAGGCATGAAGAGCGCAGGAGTCAGAAAAGACTCCTCAGAGACTGCGCCGTGAGTGTAGTGCTAAAGGAGAAAGACTAATCGTTCTTGTGTTTTACAGACTGAAGCAGACCTGCTACGCGGGGCTAACAGTGCTGCGCCTGCCTCACCCTCGCTCATGCTGCGGTGGACTTCATGCACTCCACCCCTCACTGAGAGAAAGTAACCAGAACTTTGCTGCAGAGACACTTTCCAGAACGGAAGGAATTCTTGTTTGCATTTTGTGTTTGGTTGAACTTTATTAAACTCGGCAGAAGCTACACGTCAGTCCTGTCTGTGCGTCCCTCCCTTCCCCAGTCTAACACCTGTAGAAATGTGTAAACTTCATATTACATGATGACAGTCTATTATCAGCACCAGCAGCTATTTCCTTATATAAAACATCACAAAAAAGAACATTTTAGTTTTGACTGATGTTCATACAGCCCTTTTGTTCAGGTGGTTCTATAATATCGTGCTAAAATGTTTTATTTGTCTAAGTTTACCTTATTTTTACACACGTGGCAATAAACGTTATATACGGTTTCTGTAATGCAGGAATATGCAGTTCTAGTTTCTGCATTTTAAATATTTTTTTGTATCAGCATCAACTCAAAAATGTTGGCATCTGCCCACAATTCCCCAATCCATGCACACCCAAACTTAGCGTATGACTTCAAGCAACTGATCACAAACACAAGCAGCATAAATGCAGATCATGCAGCTGAGCAAAGATATGGATAGGACAGAGTGTGGGAACATTCATAAAACCAGATATTCTCACCTGAACTCCCCCAGTGCCTCCATCACTCGGCCGAGATACACTTGAACTCGCTGACTAGCCTCTGCTACTCTTCTGCATACGATCATGGCCTGAAACACATCAGAAGGTTGTGGGTTAAAATCCCAACTTCTTCTGTCACCACTGCTAGTGCCACCACCATCTCCAGGCACCTGTTGTTGGCGGCAGCCCACTGCTTGAATGGGTTAAATGCTGAGAACGAATTTCACACTGTGGAGTTTTATCCGGGACTATAAGGGTTAATAAATTAAAAAAATAAATAACATCAACACTGACAGGTTAAAGGCTAGCATCTGCTTCCTCCGAGTCTAAAACATCACCCTATCTGTCCAAACTGCTGTTCAGCCGTGAACATTTAACCTATAAAAATACATATTTTCTTACTTAAATTCTTATTTTTTATTTTGCACAGAACATAATAATGTTGGGGGCGGGGGCAGAAATGATTTATTCCACCTCTTGTGTGTTAATGAGAGCACTGATTCTGGTGGGACGTCTCAGATCTAAGCACATTGGGTTTGTCCTAGACTCTACACGGACTGATTGTTCTGTCCATGACAGAATGACTGAGCCCAACATAAACCCAGTGGAGTTTGCTGCCTGGTGTGACCCAGTAGGTGGCCATGATTGATGGACTGAATCTGAACGTGCTGCCCCAGGCAGCAGCCCAATCTTCCCTCTCAAGTTTTCCTTAGCAAATAAGTGGAATGGTGGGGATGGGAAGTGTGATGTCTTTCAAACTAAACCGAATATGATATTTGAGTTTCAGGCCCCCAGATATCCAGATCAGACTCCTCAGGAGACCTGCAGCATCCCTCAGTTCCATGGCATCCCTGGTTGCGCATTGCACTGGATTTTATAACTGGCCTGCTGGTGGTGCAAAGGTTATTCTCAGCATCATGGACTGTTTTTCCAAGACTGTGCATCTGGTGGCCCTTGCTGGACTCCCCTATGCTAAAGTCACCGCAGAATTAGTACTTGAGCACATCATCTGATCGCATGGGTTCCCCAAGGACATTGTCTCAGCCAAGTTCTGGAGAGCCTTCTGCCGTCTGATCGATGCCATCTGTAGTCTGTGTTCAGGGTACCACTCACAGATGAATGGTCAGGCAGAGCAAGCCAACCAGCAGCCAGAGCACTTTTTGAGATGCTTTGTGATGGCGCTCTTGGGCCCATTACCTCACCTGGGCTGAGCTTTATTATAATCTTCAGACATCACCTGCCACTGGGCTCAGTTTGTTTGAAGTATGCTATGGTAAGCTAACATCAGGAATTGGAGGTTGACGTACCATCGGCCAAACAGTTGGTCCGCAGGTGCTGGCAGCTCTGAACACAAGCGCACACAGCCATTCAGAGCACCAACAACAGATACATCACGCTGGGAGGGCTACAGTCCTGAGGAATGGTCTTGGGTGCCCAGGCAGTTCATCTTGGATCCATCGCTGATTCATGACTTAAAACGTCAGGTTTCCTCTCAGCTGGGTGACGGTCCTGGAGGGGGACTACTGTCACACACACGGTTGACATGACGCACAAGAAGGACCGGAAACAAGGTGTGTCACATGGTGTATATAAGCCAAGAAACAGAGATAAACATTGCTCAGTCATTGTTTACCTCTGTCACCGTGAGTACTCATGTTTCATAACACTCTCGCAAGAGCACTCCAAGATCAAAACCTGTGGATTATTTACTCTCTCCTGTGACTCTGTGACTGGGTTAATCCTCGATGTTACACGGGTTGATTGTTTGGTTTCATTATTCTGTGACATGATCATTATTTGTACGATGTCTATTTCTGCTTTTATAACAGCTCTGTGCAAGACCGTATCGTAAGAGCAGCCTGGAGGAGGAATTCAGAGTTTCTCACACAAGAGAGGCACTTACCAATCTAGAATCCAGTGATTACAGAGTTACATTAGCAGGCATTGTGGTGAGGACTAGCAGAAAGTTCAGAGCTCAAGAGGGGTTGGAGCTGGTGGAAACTCGACTATGGCATAGGGCTTTGTTAGGCACAGTGGCCATTGGACGAGCAGGGCTGGGGGCCTTCCAACAACCATGGTGCAACCTGGCCTGGGAAAAGGACAGAAGCCACCTTGTCCTGGAGGAGTTGCAGGCAGGTTTCGAGGAGGTGAGGACCAGCAGTATGGTGAACATGCAGCAGCATGAAGCATTAACAAGGTGGGACAGAGCGTTGGAGAGGAAGTTGACCTGGAATGATATCTGGAAGGCAGAGCCACAGTATATCAAGTTCATGGTCCAAGCTGTGTAAGATGTGCTATCAAGACCAGCCAACCTGCATGTCTGGGGAAAGAGTGATCTGCCAACATGTCCTCAATGCCCAGGAAGGGGCACATAGGAACACGTCCTTAGCAGCTGCCCAGTAGCCCTCGGAGAAGGATGCTATCGCTGGTGCCATGACCAGGTGCTGAAGACAGTGGCCGAGGCTATATCTACTGCAGTGGCCAACGACAAACACACTCGCAGCCAGAGGGCAGCATCTGTCAAGAAATCTGGAGAGAAGCCAAGGGCACACCCAATACCAGCAGCCAACCTACATTCACCAACCTCTTTGAGACCAGATATGCTGCTGACATCTGTCTCGTCTAAGCAAGTCCTTATTGGAGTTAACAGTCCCTTGGGAGGAATGCATGGAGGAGGCCAATGAGCGTAACCATGACCATGAGCTCATAGAGGAATGCCGGAGGAGAAGCTGGGAGCCAATAGAGGTGGGGTGTTGAGGCTTTGCGGCCCACTCCATATGTAAAACCTACACCCTCCTCGGCATTGCAGGAGCTGCAAGGAGGAAGGCTATGTTGAGAGATCCGAAACACCCGAGGATCTCAGGAAACATCATTGATGATGTGTCCCAGTGCATCCATAGATGTATCTATTCACTTTCTCCTGTGACTCTGCGACTGGGTTTATCCTCGATGCTACAATGTTTCATGAACATTATTTGTACAATGTCTATTTCACAGCTCTGTGCAGATTTCTATCCCTTGACTTTACTTTCATATTAAAGTCACTCAAGTCAATGAAACATTTAATTTTAAATTTCTTAACATTTTCTACTATTTTCTTTAGTTTTATCATTAAATTTTACAACCAGTGATCAATAAGTCTCCAACTCTGAAAAATGCTGGAAATCCCAAAGAGAGCTATTATTTTTATAGGGTGAGTTCTGCCATTGGATGAAAGTCAAAACACAAACAACACAACAATAATTCTAATTCGTTACACCCATACTATCTTTGTTTCTCCATAATAATAATAATAATAATAATAATAATAATAATAATAATAATAATAATAATAATAATTAGTAGTAGTAGTAGTACCTTCCCACTTAGAACTCTTCAGATAATATCACCTCATCCCACACGTCGCCTACATAATCAACGGCTCCTTGATGACTGGCCACGTTCCATCTTCCTTTAAGTCTACTGTGGTCACACCGACTCTGAAGAAACCATCGCTGGACTCTTCAGATGTCAACAACTACAGACCAGTATCCCTCCTATCCTTCCTTTCTAAAGTCTTGGAACATGCAGTGTATAAGCAAATAAACTAATTTCTCTTCCTAAACTGGCTCATGGACACCCACAAGTCCAGGTTTAAGATGGCTCACTCCACTGAAATTGCTCTACTCGCCGTCTCCAAAGAACTTCATGCGGCTAGATCAGCCAACTTGTATTCGGGCTCTAATTTCTCCTTGACCTCTCTTCTGCATTCGAAACTGTCAACCACCAGATCCTCCTCACCACTCTCTCCGACATCGGGATATCGGGCACAGGCTGGCAATGGTTTGCATCCTACCTCGATGACCGGAGGTACCAGGTAGTATGGCAAGGCACCCAGTCTGCTCCATGTAGACTATCAACTGGTGTCCCACAGGGCTCGGTCTTAGGACCACTCTTTTCTCTTTATACTGGCTCTCTTGTGGATGTAATAGCCTCACAGCATTTTCCTACAACTTCTAAGGCGATGATACAAAACTTATTCTCTCTTTCCCTTCTAATGATTACCAGGCCTCAACCCGCATCTCAGACACCCTTAAGCTGAACCCCAGCAAGACAAAGAGAGTCCTTCACCAAGCCACATTTTTCTCAGGAACTATTAAGAAGGTAAGAAATCTTGAAGCTACACTAGATGAAGATCTGTCTTTCTCGCCGCAGGTTGACCAGATCTCTAGATCGTGCAGATAACTTCTCTACAACATCAGAAGAATCCGATCGTTCCTCACCACTGAAGCTACACAGATTCTTGTCCAGTTCCTGGTCATTTCCAAACTGGACTACTGCAACTCTCTACTGGCTGGACTTCCACAGAAGGTAACCAAACCGCTTCAGC
>JBBPCW010000127.1:7067445-7077672 GCA_037974425.1 Phenacogrammus interruptus
TATCACCCAAATGAGGATGGGTTCCCTGACTGAGTCTGGTTCCTCTCAAGGTTTCTTCCTATTGCCATCTTAGGGAGATTTTTCCTCGCCACTGTCGCCGTCACTCTTGGCTTGCTCATCAGAGGCATTTCATTCACACACATTCATACACACAAAAATTTATTTCATTTTGTGAAGCTGCTTTATGACAATGACCATTGTTAAAAGCGCTATATAAATACAATTGAATTTAATTGAATTGAATATTCGAATAAAATTTCTCATCAAACCAGTTTAGTAACACCCATATGAAAATTACACTGCTGTTAATAATGCTCCTAAAGTACACAACAAATTTACCTTGATTTGGTGTCATTTTCAGAAACAATGCCTCTTAACAGCACCATGTTTGTAACATATTTCAGAAGTATGAGCCTGGTGTTTATTATAATGTAATCTGGCAGGCATTTTCAACAAGATAACCAAGCTTGTGAAAATGCACACAAGACAAAAATTGAGTTTCTCCATTATTTAGGTCAGCAACAACGCTGGTTGTGTCCAGCTCTTTGGCTTGTTGTAATGCACAATGCACAGCATACCTTACCTGGTATGACATCTAGAATGTACATTATCATATGTGTGAATAAGTGTTTCCCTTTGTCAAAGTGACAATGTCATATCGATGAAGATTTGCTTTCATATAAACATCCCCAGGAGGGACAGTGAGGCTTCCTATGACCAAAGGTGGATTTAGCTCTCAAGTCCCACCTGACAATGATGGTAATGCATGTGTGGATGATCCTCCCTCCAGGGGATGGTGGGGCTCCTGTCCATCGAAATAACGCTCAACCTTTGTCATCATGTTCTCATATCATACACCCCACACCTGCTCTCCTATTCCTCACCAACATGATCTTTGCCTCTATACATGTTAATAAACCCTTATCATATGCCTGTGGCCAGGACCGTGACCCTGTCTGCATTTCTGGTGGGTTCCTCCACCACCACATCTGTTTATTTGTGTGGAGACCTCTAGATTTTCACACTGACTTTGACTAAACTGCTGTGACTGCTTTTCATTTTGGATTAAGTATTGTAGGCCTCAAATGTGCTCTAGGATTTTTTAAAGCAGGCATAAAACATGAAGCCTTGCAGTACTTTCAAGGAGCTTGAGAAAGTGCATTCAGTAGTCGTGGTGAAACGCAGTTACACAAGCACATAGAGTCCATATCGGAGACACATTTGCACATTTTGCTTAAGTTTTATGTACCACATAACAAATGCTTGCAGCAAATACTACTAGTTTAAAACTGAATCATTCATTCTTCAGTCAATATATTCCATTTATTTATTGCTTTGTGGCATTATGAAATTGATTTTACATGCACATGTCTGCTTCAACATTTAAATCACTGATGTTTAAGTAAATAACATTGATTGTCTCCGTCAATGGCGCCTGTCAATGGAGTAGGGTATATAAGGGAGTAAGTGAACAGTCAGTTCTTAAAGGTGTGACAAAATGAGCAAGTAAAAAGATCTGGTTGACTTTGACAAGGGACAAATTGAGAGGGCTAGATAACTAGGTCAGATTATCTCCAAAATCAGGTCTTGGTGGGTGTTCCTGGTAAACAGTGGTCAGTACCTACCAAAAGTGGTTCAAAGAAGGACAACGAGTGAACTGGCAACAGGGTCATGGGCAGCCAAAGCTTTCTGATGCAAAGGAGGAAAGCGAAGTCTAAACCTTCTGGTCTGATTCCATTAAAGAGCTAGTGCAACACAAACTGCAGAAATAGTTCATGCTGGCAATGATAGAAAGGTGTCCAAGCACACGCTATGTGTAAGGCTGCATAGCCGCAGTCCAGTTTATGCTGCCTATACTGACCCATTTCCACTGTTCAAAGTGCCTACAATCAGTATGTAAGCATCAGAACTGGACCACGGAACAATGGTGGCCTGATCTGATGAATTTTCTGGTACATGATGTGCAGCCAGCTGCATGTGAGTTGCTTAGGCAAGAGATGGCACCATGATGCATTACAGGAAGAAGGCCAGCTGGTGATGGTAGTGTGACTCTCTGGCCAAAGTACTGCTGGGAAACATTGGGAAACCTTTGCTACTGGCTTTCAAGGGGATGTTACTTTGACACGAGCCACCTACTTAAACACTGTGGCAGACCAAGTACAGTGGTCTCTTTTGGCAGGATAATGCGTCATGCCCTAATTATCTTTGTATAATTTGCATTTTTCTATGTTGTATTCCAATGTTGTATTATTGTTTTTGTTGTTGTTGTTGTTTCATTGCCTGAAGTCCCTCCATTTTTAAATAAAGCGCAGTATAGGCCTGAATTAAGGTAATTAACATGTAACAGTGAAAGTGATCATTGAAAGTGATCATTCAGTCATACGTGAACACACCACAGCACACAGTGTGCACAGCACGAAATTCAACCTCTGCATTTAACCCTTTCACCAAATGAAGCAGGGGGCAGCCATGAACACGGCGCCCGGGGAGCAGTGTGTGGGGACAGTACCTTGCTCAGGGTACCTCAGAGGTGCCTAGTGGTCTTGGGAATCGAACCTGGACTTTCTGATCACAGGACGAATGCCCTAACCACTAGGCTACCAGCTGCCCAAGATAAGATACAGTAACAAAACATTTACTGTTTAATTCTTAAAAATAATGTTTTTCCAGGATATGGACCATTTAACAATTACTCACAGGTATGACACACCAACCAGGTGTTTGTGTTTGGCCTTAAGAGAAAAAAGAGGTTGGAGAATGTTTATGTAAAATGACTTTGTGCAGTACTTAAAGTCACACAAGTATCATAAGTGGGGGGGTTGTGAGCTCAAATATAGGGCATGCGACCATATGGTTCTTACAACCAAATATTTGGCTGTAAGAAGGAATGTGACGTAGGACCTTTAGTAGAACAGTAGTTTTTACACTTACAAAAAGGTTCACGGTTCATTCACAAAAAACATCTGTTTTAAGAACTATATGCTGTAGAGTACTATGGCATCACTCCATAGACACTGTTTGAGTCCAATTTTAAGAGTGTATGTTAAGACGCAATCACTCACTTCCACAAACACTCTGATGAGGGTATCCCACACACACTCCACATAAGAGGCCACATCAGAGCAAACGCCAAGACCCCTTTCCCCATACAGTGCAAGTCACCTTCCTGTCCCTTGTCTCTGTCATGGTAGCCCTGCTGCTCCTCTTCCTTGCAGTAAGGGGAGGCTGCAGAGAGGGACAGTAGCTCCTGTTGTCCTAAACAGCACTATGTTTTGTCCCAAGTCTGTTAGAACAGGAGAGTCTAAAGAGCAACCCTTTGAGTGGCAGGAAATGTGCAGGAAAAGGTGCTGGAGCAGTAAGGCTTGAAAAATGAGGCCCAATAGGAGAGCTCTCAGCACATATGCACATACACACACACGCACACATACAGAAGAGTAGCCTTTGTAAACAGTGATGCATTGAATTAACCTGATTCAGCTATGTACATCATGAATAAACAGAAAGTTTAAACACTATTTATACACAATATAAATATTATTAGCAGCATAAGTCTCATGAATAGGTATGTCTAAAGGATTTCTATATAAAAATGGGTACAATTTCAATAGCTTAACACAGAACACTAGAAAATGTTTTATTCAATGAAATTAGCCAGGAAGTTTGTTAGACATACAGTCTGAAACCACATTGACATTAAATTAAATTGTGCTGTTTTTAAGTAACTGGATAATACAAAATGGGCAAGATTAAATGATATTTTAATTAATTAAATCTATCTATTTTGATCTAAGAAGAAATGTTTTTCAGGTTACACTGAAATGTTTCAGTTTTGCTCCATCAGAAGTGTATTTTTATGTTGAGGTAACATTGAATATGCTGACTTTACTCTATTTGACTGAATGTAAATGTGAGGCATGACTGTATTAAGCTGCATACAACAGTAATTAGTGTATAAGAATATTACACAGATGCCAAAACATAAGTGACTATACACCTATTTCGACATAGTAGAAATGTAGTTTCTTATTGTATTGCATACATCATTTTGTAACAGATTCAAACAGTTGTAGCAAGTAAAATGAATGCTTGGGTTCTTATCCAGTGTATTTCTTGCTCTTTTCGAAGCGCAACAAAGCAGAAACGCTTAATGAGCTGAGTGAGAATGGGTTAGCGTGATGCCTCATGAAGTGTGACTAAACATTATCATAATGGGCATTTAAAAAGCCTTATTCGGTTTTGTCTTGCTTGATTTGTATTGCTTTGTCATCCTTTAGAGTCATGATGGCTTACAATGACAAACACAGTGGCATCCGAACTTCCTGACACACTTATTATCAGGCCCTGGTAATATAAACATGCAAATATACTTTGCTTGAAATGTACAATCTTTCTCACAAGGCTATTCATCTCCTTACAGCACTTATTTGCATGAGCAGAGTGAGCCATGCATCATCCGTGTGTCATCTCGGAGACCAAATATTAATCAATTTTATTGTTGTGGGCGCTTGGACTGCTTGACCCACCTTGGCCGGCTGTAATGCTGCTCTGATGATTCACGGTCGCAGGGCTGATGTACATATTCACGCTGTCCCAGGATCTGTATATTAATGCAACAAAGCATCAGAATTCATAAAAGCCCTACTGAGACCTCTTGTCATATGAAGGTCCGGTCACACACTCATGTAAATCATCACAGCAGATTATAAATTAACACCCTTTCAACCTTGAAAAAAATGTTATGGAAGAAGCACTTAGTTGTCATTCAGTATTTAAGGCACACTGTCAGTCAGTTGTGCATTTTACACCCTCTTAGTGTCATAATGATGAAGCGCTTTAATGCCAATGAAATTTGATTTTAATACATTGAAAAAAAATCTAATAAAATGTGGCATGTGCTAAAGTTTGGGTTCCCTTTCATACAATACATGAGTGCTATTATTTTGTAAGGTCTTGGATTCTATACACCTTAATTCATGGTTTATACAATTCCAGAGAATAACACATCTCATGACCTCCCATAGCTCTCAGGGTGCTATGCTGTGGACGACTGAAGACCTGAAAGTAAAGATAACTGACTCTTACAAAGCGTGAGAAGATAAGATATCTAAAAACTCTCTGGCTGAAATTTTTGCTGGCTGAAAGGTCATTAAAAAAGGGAAGAACTGTTGGAAGTCAATATAGGATCTGAATTCAAAATCTCTTTTAAAAGCTGCTCATAGACTGATCAGGCATACAAACCCCCACACCCCTGATAAAGATCTACAGTAAAATCTGACTAAAGAGATCAAAAATGGAGACAGTTTGGTGTGTTTTACACATTTCTGTTCACAGCGCAATTTTATGTGTTCCAAAGCCTTTACTATTATTCTGAAAGGTAAACATTGTAGCATCCCATCTCTCTGCAGGCATTGAATGGTACTATAGGTGTTGCATGACACGGAGTGTTCATATTAAACTATCTTTCCCTTGACTTCCCACTTCTCTATGACGTTGTTCTTCTCTAGGGTTTATGTATTGTTGGGTCAGGTGTTGGCTAATTATTATGTGACAGTTGTTGTATAGACGCTCTGACTGCAGTACCTTGGTTAAACAATTGACTCAGATTTAAGCTGTTTTTCAGGTAATAAACAGTTGTGGACTTCTTAAGCACTGATGTATGTTGCTCTGGATAAGAGCATCAGTCAAATGCCGTAAATGTACCTGTAAATGTAATACAGTGTTTGTCATAACACTGTATTAATTCAAAATTTCCCCTGCTGCACTGTATCCTGTCCTGTGCTGTAATATTGTGCTGTTGCTCTTGCTCTCATTTCTTTGTGCACTCTATGTAGTCCTGTCCTGCCCACGCTTATGTAGTCTTGTGTTGTTTCTGTATTTTTTTGTTCTTTGTGTTGGACTAAGGTCCCGGACGAATGTTGTTTTGTGTCACTGTGCACTGTTAATATAACTGAAATGATTATTTTGACTATTCTTTTTCATGGCTTGATCTCCTTTCTGCACTTGACTCTTTAACCATCACACAGCTGGTTTGTTTTCACATCCTCAGTCTGGCATGTTGACCTCATATTCTCAGTGATGTCATCATGAGAATATTGCACTGAGCTCTGTTCCAGCAGGCTGTTGTGCCATGAAGCATGGAGCTCTGTTAGATGCTGCAGATGATCTATGAATTCTCCTCATCGTCATACCCTGCACACCCTGGTACACTATTGTTCACAAATTATGTGTAAGGCAGCTGGTTGCTATGATAATCCCAGGATAACTGATGAGCCTTTGTGTGGCCATTGGAAACATGTGTTGTTTGTGTGCAAGTATGTGACAAAGAGAGTGTGTGTGGAGCGGAATGCTACATTGATATTTATGTGTGTCAATGTGAAGTGGTTAAACTGTATTTGCATGTATACTGGAGAATATAGGAACTAGTGTCTCACAGCCCTTACCAAATGTGACAAAAAGGCTGCTCTAGAACTTTCCAGTGGAAGGTTCTTTTAATATACACCAGTGTGTTGAACCTGTTTAAAGAGAATATTCAAAAGATTTGGTACGAGTTAAAAGCTAACTAAAACTTAGAAACCAACCTAGAACCAATTCAGAAAGTTTTATTTTTAAGAGAAGTGGCACAGTACTAGTGTGCATTATACTCAAGCTGTGTAACTCTTTGGCTTTGCTGTTATAATGTGCATGCTCCCTGAATCACATCACATCTATACAATGCATCTACATAACAAAGGCACGTAAAAATGTTTAGCTTGAAGGACAGAAAACTGAATGAAAATTGAATTGAGATATCAATACAGGGCTGAGAGTGAGATGTCATCTATATTAAATTACCCTGTCTTTTTGAAGGGCAAACAAAAGTTGCAGATGGAAATCACACATGGGGTTCAGGGTCAATAATGCAACAGTGCTAAAACAGCTTATTAGGTATCAGCCAACAATAGGGCCATGAGAGCATGAAGACATCGCCTTTGTTCTGCAGCACTCAAGCTTTACATTGGTTAATTACTGTCATATCACTGGATGACACATCATTTGGTTTCGGTTTCGTGTAGAAACGCTACAAAGCCATCTCATTTCAGGCTCTTATTTCGTTTTATGATGACCGTCTCGTCATGCTGAGTTTTTTCTTTTTAAAGTATCTGCTATGGGCAAAGGGCAGACCTACAGGCCACAACTGCATAGAAAGTTAAATTATGAAGCTGGTATAAAATCTAAAAGAATATTTCTAGTTTACAGCCTTCTTTATGGAGATGAAGTGTCCCTGTACCCCCTTTTGCACCCTTTCACACCCCCAACCAAAATCAAAACCCTTGCCCATTTTGCTAGATTACTTTGCTCTAATTTTCTCATACTAGACACATGGTGATTTAACAAACTAACACAATTTTCAAATAACTAAGTAAAGAGACTTCTGAAATATATTTCCACAGCCTTCTTAGCACCCCCATGTGGCTCCTGGCAGGCAAGTGCTTGAGAAACTCTGCTCTACTTTTTAGTTTGTGTGGAGCTGTGCGAATCATCTGTTTTGTGACTGCAAAATTAAATTCATCTGTACAACTGAGACTTCTGGCAGTAATTACTGTGACCTATACATTGTATTATTTATAATTAAATGTGAAGTGACATTTGATTCAGTTGGTCTGAAACTGATGCTTCAGCCGGTCTGGTGTTTGTGTACGGCCGGTTTAACTTTCAAAGGAATTAAAATGTTACTGATCACTGAACGTTGCTGAAAGAGCTTGAGCGTTTTTGCATGTCCTGTGCGAGATATAAACACATTTGCCCTGTTCTTTTCCACACCTGTGGCTCTACTACTGTACATTTCAATGATAAATCCTATTTGCAATTCAGCTGAAGGACCAAGCGCCACAATGAGACAGTAGTGCATCTCACAGCTGGCACGGACAGAGCGCTCTAGCCAGCCTCTGGAGAACAAAACGGGAATTATGCCCCGAACAAAAGAAAATGTATGTATCAAAACTAATAAATAAATGCCAAGCACCAGCCTGCCACGTCAAACAATGGAGCGTATTAAAAATAGTTGCTTGATGCCATTGTTCTCTGTGCAGGGTCGGGTTATGTGCTTATGGCCGTATGAACAAGAGGGGCTGAGGATCACAGAGATGCTCTTGTCTGATACAGTGGTACATACCCCTCCCCTCACACACATCTCACTATGATTCACTCTCAGCCTCTCTTCTGTGCGACCCGATGGCACAGGATTCTTTAAAAAAGAAACTCTTTTGGGAAAGAGATTAGGTGGACAAAACTGGGGTTGTCATCATTGAAACTATGCATTCAAAATAATTTAAGAACACTGTGCATCGCTGGATCTCATAATGGGATGCTAAAAAAAAATCCTCTACTGCACAGTGTAGCCATATAGTGACATTTTCACACTTTTGGTTGACTACAATATACATTTTAAATTTAAACAGTAAAATGAAACACTTTAATCCGATCAAATGCCTTCCTGTTGCAGTCTCTATCCTTTTTCTCAAATATCACACAGTTTAGGCCAGGCTCCCTGAAGTGGATATAATTCAGTTCATATACTTCAGAAACAACGACAATAAAAAAAAAAGCACACTAAGGCAGCAATTTCTCTTACACACAACTCCAGTTTAGAATGTAGTTTTATATAATCTTATTAACTTAGAGAAGATCTTCCATGTCATAATTTAAGCATTAAACGTTAAGAATATTCATAAACATAAAAGCAGGTATAGAGAAAAAGCTCTGGGCCTTTGGAAGTACTTTGAAGTATTCAAAGAAAATGAAAGGAGTGAAACACATTTTTTTCCTTAGGAATGCAACTGAGTAAATGCAGCAGTATTAAGTTTCTAAAGTACAAATCTTACAAAAAACGAAATAATACTGAAGGAGAAAAACAGAAAGCAATTACACACCCCTGTTTTTCACCCCCTGACAACAAAATATTAAATCTGATTGAATCTGATGGGTAATTTTAGAACGGCCAGAGTATTTTGATTCTTATAGGGTTGTGATATATTCTTTATATATTAAGAATATACACACATCATATATGTATATATATATACACACACACACACACACACACACACACACACACACACAACAGTCAGACACCAAACAAACAAATATGCAAAGCCATGCATTCATACAGTGTTTTGGTTGAACAGATTCCTAAACATGAATAAATTTTATGCAAGCAGACTAATGGTGTATCTGTCTGCACTGGCATGCCTCATCAGCAAGGAGCTGGAGGACTAAGCTTCTTTAAGGCGAGGAGAAACTGAACTAAAAGCAACAGCTCCATCTAGTGGAAAACAGTGATAACAGGTCAAGTTTATGAAAATAAAAGGCCAAAAATGTCATTGCACTGTCAGTAAGATCTGTGATTTGTTACTGTGGCTGTGGGTTATTTCTGACCTTAGTAATATTGTGGAACTTTGAGTTTGTATAAATAATGATGATGGACGTCTGTGGTGACATGGTGGTGTTTCTGAAAGCTGAGAAGAACTCACACTCCTTCTTTTAGGTTTCACTTCCTCCTCAGTAAGCTTTCAACCTTTGCCAAAGAGGCGAAGCTTTACACTAGCAGGACTTGTAGGAAATAATGTAAAAGTGTAGAAGGTTTTTATGAATTTAGTCTTAGCTCACAGGCATCACAGCAGCGAAATTACAGAAGTGTTGTGGACACGACAGCTCTTAGCCCATGTTATCTATTCTTCAGAGGTAATACGCATTTTCCTCACATGTATTTCTGTTGTAAAACTGCTGTGGGCTGTGTAAGAACGCTGGTATTTGTTTTTACATCTGTTTGTCTTTTTTCCACATACTTCTATGTGCTGCTGTCAGGCCACTTCCCCTCCAACACTTATAGTTTTAGCCTGATCACAGGGGAAGTGCACATGAATACAAAGATTTTAATCGTGTTTTGCTCAGCTGTGTATTTGATTCTAAGTGCAGTTTCTCTGTAGTCGTAACGATGGATGAATGTGCTCCTTTGCAAGAAGAAGTGACTAAATGTGGACAGTTTACTGGCATGGATTCAGAGTCCCAACAGCTAGACTCGAGGACTGATGGTGAAAGAGGAACCAGGACCATACATCCTGCAGAGCCTGAGCACATGGAGACGTCATTTCATACAGGTTAGTCGCATAGAAGTGTGTATGTATGTGTGTGTGTGTGTGTGTGTGTGTGTGTGTGTGTGTGTGTGTGTGTGTGTGTGTGTGTGTGTGT
>JBBPCW010000127.1:7079096-7089885 GCA_037974425.1 Phenacogrammus interruptus
GTGTGTGTGTGTGTGTGTGTGTGTGTGTGTGTGTGTGTGTGTGTGTGTGTGTGTGTGTGTGTGTGCGTGTGTGTGTGAGACAGAGAGAGAGAGAGGGAGGGAGAGAGAAAGACAGGTTAGTTTCTTAGTAGTGAAAGAGAGTGTGGGAGAGATAGAAAAACAAAGAGAGGGAGAGAGAAATGGAGAAAGAGAGCATATTTTGTATCATTCATCTAAATTTGTTTCCATCATAGCAGTAGATGCGTCTCCTGGCTTCAGTGCCTCCTGTCTGACCACAGCTGAGCTGCAGCAGCACTGGAGGGCAGTCAAACAGGAGATCAGGTCCATTAAGCTGCTGTTTGACATCCCCTCCACTCGTACCATAGAACAGTTCACCTCCAGATATGTGGTGAGTTAACAGGACTAAGCAGATCAGTTCCTCTGTCGCCATAAATACACTTCTGTGTCTGTTTGTAGCAAACAGATCATTGTTGTTATTGTACAAAACCCAATTTCTTAGAAATGCTCATTATATAGGAAAGAGAAAAAAAATAGACTTGACATCAAAAGACCCATATCACAGAATATAACTTAAAGTAGAAGTATAGATACTTAATAATGTTGATGTGCTCGTTCACCTTTTTGTAATTAAAGTGAAAAATACACTCTCTTTAAATGTACTGAATGTGTAAAAAGAAGGACATTTTGTAATATATAAACATATAAGAATATATGAATGTATCCTTATATGGCAACTGAGTTGCTCGGAAATCATTATTTTGTGATGTCCCATATGTCCACCTATTCAGACTTTGGTAGTTCAGTTCTGTACATTCCTGTTTTAGATGAAAAGAATATTTCAGCCGAGTCTGCATTCTGAGTAAGGCACAACACAAGGAAGCCAATCAGAGAAGTGATCATTTACATATACTATAAATAAATGATGGTTGTTTTTGATGCTTAAACCCACACAAACATAACAAGACCTCGGGAATGAAGAAACATACAAGAATAATGTCACTGACATGCGTACCTTACCACACATACAGCACATTTAGTTGTTTATAGATTTTATAGTGGTAGATAGTGATTAGTGCTGCATCAGTATGTACTCTATGTATTATGTGATTGTCTCAGGTGTATCAGATAGTGGTGATCAGATCAGGCAGTTATGATCGTGAGCGAGTGGCCATTGAGCGGCGATACTCGGACTTCCTGCACCTCCACCAGCAGCTGCTGCAGGACTTCAGTGAGGAGCTGGAGGAGGTCGCACTGCCCAGGAAGAAGCTGGTGGGGAACTTCTCAGAGGAGAACATTGCTGAGCGGCGCGTGGCCCTCTGTGACTACCTCACCCAGCTCTACGCCCGCCGTTATATCCGCCGCTCACCTGCTTTTATTGCATTCTTCACACACCCTGAGCTGAAAATCGCCTATGACCTGTTGCGTGGAGGCCGCTTCTCTCAGGCTCTGGAGGTCTTGCAGAGTGCACTAGTGCTCCAGGAGAAACTGACAACTCACGATCGAGCTCTGCCTGTGCCCACCCTTTGTGCATTGTTAGTGTGCCAGAGGGACCTGGAGGATTTTCAATCTGCTTTCCAGACTGGCCTCAGGGCCCTGCCAGCAGTGAGGCGCTATGGGCTCACTAGGTACCGTGCCCCCCTGCTGGAGGCCATGGTGGATCTGGGGTATAAGTTGGAGAATCCTGTGGCTCAGTTACAAGACGAACTGATCAAAGTGCAAAACTCACCACATGGACCAGCGTCACCTGTGTCATTGAAAGAGCTTGTGGTGCAGGAGTTTACATGATCCAACAGGTATATAATTAAAATCTTTAACAACACAGTGCCTTGCTGTTAATGAATTCATTATCAGAGCCTTTAAATGTCAGTTATCTGCAATATCAGGGCATATAATTGTGTATATATTGATGTATGTATTGATGTATATAGTGGGGGTTTTCAATTAGTCTTTTTGGGTGAGTCAAAAAATATCAACAGAAAAGATGTCCTTCATCATTATATAGAAACAACCATGCATCATTTATATTGTTCCTGCATTTTGCAATTATTTAAATAGGCTTGGCCTCCCATTCACATCACAGTTAGTTGTGATGTGTACATATAAGCATTTCATAATAAGAATAGAAAGACAAAAACTTGGACCATAAATGTGGTAGACTGAAAAGGAGCAGTATTAGCACTTGCTGTAGAATTACAACTGTGTGGTTCAGAAGTCGTGGCAAATAAAGTCTCACACGCATCAAAAATGAGCTAAGAATGAGAATGAACCAAAGGAGGTTAATGTCTGTGTATTTTTAAGGTCTACTCCTAAATGTATATTTTATTTCATTCATTTTGCACATGGAAAAAAAAAACAGCATGTCACAGCAGTGACTCCCATTTTTATGTAATCAATAATTTTGAGGCTTGTTTCAAATAGTAGTATGTTCTATTTAAATAATGGGTTTTAATACAATTTAATATATTATTGTAATTATTTAATATTTTGTCAGCAGTGTTACAAAATATAAAATGGTGTTACATGTTTCAACTGCAATGACATAAAAGCAATATTTGTAATTTTGAGTAAACAATGTCACTAGTGGGTCTGGGTTTTTGCAAAACACAGAAATTACAAAATCAGACAGTGCTGTTACAACTTTACTGACCTTAATTCTAACTTAAAATTACATAAATTCAAACCAGAAAAAAATCTGTGCAACCTATTCTGTCTCCAATATGAATATGTATGTTGCTTGTGTTTGTATTTTGCAGTATCTGTCTAGAGTATTGTCAAATATAATGTGCCTAAAATAAAAAAAAATCTGGTCTTTCATGTATTTATTGACAAACACCATAAAAAACTCGTAGTGCTACTGGGAATAGTATGTGAACCCTTGGAACTTATAACTAGTTGAACCCCCTTGGCAGCAATAATCTCAACCAGGCACTTCCTTAGCTGTGGATCCGACCCACGCGTTGTTCAGGAGGAATTTTAGCCCATTCTTCTTACCAGAACTCCTTTAGCTGTGTCATATTCCTTCCACATCTTATGTGTACGGCTCTCATCAAGTAATTCCACAGCATCTCTGCAGCAAAGCAGGCCCAGATAATGAGGTTTCCTCTTCCATACTTTATGGGTGGGGTAATGATATGCAGTGTCCTTTTTACACCAGATGTAGTGCTGCATTTTCTTTCCAAATAGTTCAGTCTTAGTTTCATCAGTCCGTAAATCATCTTGCTAATACCACTGTGGAGTGTCAATGTCCCTTTTTGCGAACTTCAGACACACAACAATATTCTTATTAGTAGGAAGCAGCTTCCTTCATGGTGTCCCGCCACAGACACCCTGCTTGTTAAATGACGTACTGCAGACTCATGGACACAAATGTTAGCCAATTCCAATGATGCCTTTAGATCTTTGGCGGTCATTCTGGGTTGTTTCTTTTCCTCATTGAGGAGTCCTTGTTGTGCTCTTGGGGTCATTTTGGACTGGATGCCCACTTCTTGGTAGAGTAGCCACAGTCCCAGTGTTTCCATTTGTAAATTGTACTGTAGACTGGAGAATTTGAAATCACTTTGTAACCCTTTCCAAATTTATGTAAATAAATCATTCTTGGTTCATAGATGCTCCAAAAGCTCTTTTTGGCAAGTTATGACTCACATAAGCATATTCTTATTGTGCGGCACAAACTCCAAAAGTTTTTTTTTTTTTTTTATCAGTCATAGTAGCTCTAGTAAACAACTCCAACCTCTTTCCTAACAAGACTCCAGGTATACCCCAACTAGCTTTTTGAGGTTATTAACTTGAGAGTTCATATACTTATTCATATCATATACTCATATACTTATTATATACTTAACAATTTGAGCTGTTTTCAGTAAAGACATGAACGATCAGAATTTCCTTGTGTTATTATTTTAGGCACATTGTATTTGACAATACCCTTGACTTAGATTTGACCTTTGACTTACATCTCACATTTTATGACAAATTAATGTTAAAATTCCAAAAGGTTCACATACTTACAAAAGTCTGCGTAGGATAAAATGTACAAACATGAGTAACGAAGAAGTCCATCATCATTAGCAGTAAAAGCTTGATACATTTGGACAGCTTCATGGTCTGAAACTGAACAGACGTAAGCAGTCGCTAGACGATCGACCGTGCGATTAGTGGTGTCTTGGAGACTGGGCGGCGCATGCGCGGTGTGTTGTATATGTGTGAGCAGGAGAGAACCTCACTGATACATGTGGACAGGGCAGTTCCAGCAGACTGCAGTTAAAAACGACAAACATGGCAAACGACGGCTCAACCAAACTATCTAAAAACCTCTTACGAATGAAGGTGAGTCCAGTTTTATAAGTTTTTGCTCCAAGTTATCTGACTAATCCTGGCCTTACTGCTCAGTGGGTTTTTCAGCGTTTGTGAGTTTAGCATTTAAAAGCTAAATAGAAAAACAAGTACCTAAAAACATCTCCATAACACATCTACACCTAGTGTCATTTAACCTACAAATAAACTGTGTGCCGGGGTGTCCTGCGATTTTATTCATTTTATGTATTTATCTGTAGTATCTGTATCCTCATATCGTAGTATTTTCTGCATATAGAATAATGTATGTAGTACAGGTGAGTTTTATTTTGATTTTATATTCTATTTGTATTGTTCTTGTCTTGGTGCCTGTGTGACCATGCAGTCGTGGCATAAGCAGTTTCCTCAATAAACTTGATCAATAAACTTTTCTGATTTCCCTGCATAAACATACCTGATTTAACTTCTCTGGTATGGTCATTTTCATCAGGTTCATTGTGAGTGAGATATCCACTGAGGGATACACCAAGGCATCACCTTTATGAATTGTCCAATCCATGTAGGTTTAAATCTATCCTGATGTTTGGAAGGCATACAACGACAATTAAAATGGTCCTGCAGATGCATTAAGACTTTAGTAACAGTACTATTTTTAAATACAAGACATAGAAAGTACAGAGTATTAAAATAAAATAAAGCCCTGTCAAAGGACATCTCCACTGGCAGAAGAAACCCAGGAGCTCATGGTGCCTCAAGACACCAGGCATTCGCCAAGAATCGTGTTTTTTGAGCCCATAGAGCTTCAAACATTTCTCTTAACTCAGGGTTTGGACTTCTTACTGTGCTGAATGTATGTCTGTTTCATCTTTCTTTGTCAGGGACCTCCCATTCCGTAGATCATTTTGATCGGGTTTTGTTTGAAATGCACCAAACATTTTTTTTTTTTAAGTTTTATTGTACTATCCATGCAGGTTTAAATCTGTCTTGATATTTAGAAGGTGTGCAATGATGCTGAATTCAACTGTTCCATAGTTATAAAGTTACAAGACTCTTTTCTACTGCTCAGATTTTGAAAAAGAAAAAGGTAATATTTAGGGTAGATATGCTTTAGATATGCCATAGTGTCTTGTCCAGTATCACACTTGCATGATGTTTGTTTCATCACAGTTTATGCAAAGAGGCCTTGATACAGAGGCTAAGAAACAGCTTGAGGAAGAAGAGAAACGGATTATAAGTGATGAACACTGGTATCTTGATCTGCCTGAACTTAAAGCCAAAGAGTGAGTTAACATTTTCACCTGTGACTGAAAATCTGACCATTGCCACTTTCTGTTTTGTATTTCTTCTATACTTACATTAGTTTCTATGCTGTCTGTCTGTTTCTGTAGATGCTACATTGTTGAAGAAAGAAGTTATATTCCATGTGAAGACCTGGTTTATGGAAGAATGTCATTTAAGGGCTTCAATCCAGAAGTTGAGGTAATTTGCATTACATTAGACATTTTCCCAATTTTCTTTCAAATATGCACCTTTGTTTCTGGTAAACATTTTCTTACTGTATAAATGAATCCTTTGCAGAAGCTGATGGTTCTAATGAATGCTCCCAGAGAGGAAGATGAGGAAGAAGAGGAGGAAGATGTGATGAGAATGGACAGAGATATTACAGATGAGGAAATGGCTCAAAGGTGGGTATAGAAGAGTACTGTAGTGCAGTTGTTATTTTGCAGTAAGTTTAGATGTAAAGCCATTTTTCCTTTTCAATAGATATGGAAGTTTGGTTGAGAGCATGAAAAGAAGATTTGCCAAGAAGAGGGAACACGGGAAAGACTCGTCTCCTGGGGTCAATGAGGAAGATATCAACCACAATGTTGTACCACCACAACCAAAGAAAGCTTTCTTAAAGCCCAAGGACTGATACATTTTAATCAGTGTATAATAGTGTACAGTTTTTATACTTAGTGGACTTTTTATTTTTATTTTATTTCATTGTAAATGGCTGTAGAGTGCTGCATCTACCTTACATCTATTTTATATTGAAAAACATGTTAAAAGTTTATGAATTTTCTGATGTGTAAGCCTTAATAGATGTCAGTTCAAACCATTAAACACAGTACACTTGGTTTTCATTCATCATGGGTACATTTGTTTGAACAGACTTTTGAAAAGCAATGTTTTGTTGGTGTTGAACAGAAGGGGTGTGTTGACTAAAAAGGAATCATGTTACAGTGTAGTTTAATAGTACACCCAGTTCATTTAGGGTTCACTGCTTAGAAGCTAGTTCTGCTGGCTGGAACTTGTTGTACTTGATCATGTTTAAAAACATGGCATCAAATAACCAGGTTGGGCAGAACCTGTGTATGAATGGAATAGCCCAGGCAGTGCATCCTGGATAATAGAAAGCCCTTGGTTGTTCAGAAAGCAGTGCATGTTTAAGAGCGTCCAGAACAGGCGTCATGTCAGGGGCAGCAGTGTTGGACATGGTGCTTAAACGGCGCCTCAAGGAGCAGATGTACTCTTTCCCAAATGCTTCTGTTACTTCTTGGGGCAGAGTGCTGAGGATCTCCTCCTCAGTTTTACTCCATTCCTCTTCATTGCCCAGAATGTCTGATGGATATAATATTGTGAAGTTTTGCTGAATGTGTGTTTTTTTTTTTTATATCACAGTACTGACACAAAACATAGCTGAGTTTGTGACAAGTACCAAGACAATGTTAGGTAAAAAAGTAATGACATACTTCCGAAAGAAACTTAAGAGAAATGGTAATGACGGGAATGATCTAATACTCACTAGTCTTGAAACCTGCAGGTTGAATAATGGCCACTTTGACGCCCCAGCAAGACACTTCCTGTCTCAGTGCTCCACTGTAGGAAATCAAAGCAGCTTTAGAGGATCCATATGCAGCAAAGCCGGGGAAGGGCACTTCTCCTAGAGACATGCATTCAAATGTAGGTTTTAGTCCCCTGTGTGATTGAACTGGTGTTTATTAAAACAATGAAACTGGATTTATGAATGGATTATTACCTTGAGGAAAAGGGGAAAAAAATGACATGCTTTGCCAGGTTTTATACCAATAAACCTTTTGTTTAAGGAACAACAGATCAAAGAGTGGAAAAACCAAGGATCTCCTGTTCAAAAAGTATAAAATAAACACATGGAAACAGAACCTTTTAAAAATAAGACAACCTACCACTTCCAGGAACTTAGTGACATATGTCACATTTGGAAAGGCATCTGGGCCCTCACCAACTACAGTTGTCTGTGCTGGCAAGGCCTCCCTTCCAGATGGGCCGAGTGACTTAAACACGGTTTTAGGCACAGAACGACATAGCAGCAAGGTAGACCACTCCAACCCCCCAACAACCAGGTGGTCTGAAAACATTGGTTCAGACAACATTCCGGGTTTTGTGCTCAGATGATGTTCCACCTAACATCTTTCTGAGCGCCACCATAGTTCCAATGTGCTTGAGTGCGACCGCTATCATCTCTGTGCCAAAGCAGACTTCAGAGTCATGCCTCAATGACTATTGTCCCGTCACACTTACACCCATCAAAATGAACCTTTAAGTGAAAACGCTCAGTTCAGCATTCAGCACCATCATTCCTCACCATCTGACTGAGAAGTTGAGACTGTTGTGTCTGAAGACCTCCGTCAGCAACTGGATCCTGGACTTCCTGAGTGGGAGACCTTAGTCAGAATTAGGAGTATCATCTCCAGTACCACCACACTGAGCACAGGGGCCTCCACAGCTGTGTGCTTCACCCTCTGCTGTCTTCTGTCCCTCACACACTTTTTTCTCCCTCCACCTTTATGGAAAACTTTCTGTGGCATATGGGTCTCCAGAATGGAAAACAATTTATTTTCTGAGGCTTCAGACTCCAGAGTCAGAACTGAATCATGAACTGTGGCCCCACACACAGGCACACACACATGTACACCCCTGAACTGAACAACTAACACACCAGCTTCCACTGTAAATAACCTTTATTTACTGTCCCCTCACATTCTCTGTCCTACTGCTTGAAATGTCTACACAATTATTTATTGCTGTCCACCTCTACATTTGCATTTTTGCATACTACAGTACCTCACAATACTTTATTCTTTCAGACTTATAATGTAGCTGCTTTTGTCACCTACACTAAATGTTGTCTTCTTGATTTGTTGCTCTTGTGTTTTGTCTTGCACTCTCTTTGCATGTTGGTTCATTGCACTGTGTGTTGCATATATGGCTGAAATGGTTCCCAGAGTTTTGATAAAGTGCATGGATGCACACAGAGCGTTTAGTTTGCATATATATTTGATTGTGACTCATCAGCAAGATCCATGAAAAATGTTGCTTAGTTCTATTAAGTATTGTTACAAATACCTGCTAGACTGGATATGTTGACGATCCTTCCTTTGGCTTGTCGAATCAGAGGCAGGAAGGCTTGGGTCACCTCCACTCCAGCAATGAAATTGACATTCATGATTTTTCTTAATATTCTCATGGGTAGAATTTCCCCATCACACATATATCCAATCACTCCTGCATTGTTTACTAGTCCCCAAAGACCTGGCAGCAAGAGATAACTCATGACACACTACATATACACTTCATATTGTGTATACATGGTCCTGCAGTAAAAGTTTGTTAAAAGTCATTTGCAGTGTAAAAAATGGGTCAGTCATTTGACTGTATGTATTTATTAACTAGTATGAAACCAAAATCTGTCAAACTGTATTAAAGTTTTGCAAACATTTATGTAACAAAATTTTTTACTTATTCCAGAGGGCTTTTTTAATATTTGCAGTTCTGCAAAACAAGTAGGTCATAACACAAGGGCAACACAATATGAACACAGTTTTACAAGCTACCTTATTGCAGTGCAAATTGCTTTAACTGCTTTTGGGTGTTGCCCATTGTCTTAAACAATCCTGGATTTCCTCTCAAGGAACACTCAGCTGTGCTTAGAAGCGAACAAAATATCTATAGACATTACAACAATTACAGGTTAGGTAGGTTTTCCATTTCATGGCTATTGTTACCTGTCTCTCCTGTGCGGCCCTTTATAAAACGCAGAGCTTCAGAGATCTGGCTTGTGTCTGTGATGTCCAACTGGAGGACAGTAAGGTGTGAAGACGAAACTCTCCTGAGCTCCTGTGCTCCGGGACCATTCTCCTTCAGCACCCCAGCATACACCTTCATCCCAGCCCTGTCCAACAGCTTAGCCAGACCGTGGCCAAACCCTGAGTCACAACCTGCAAAATAATGCTGAAATGATTACCCTCATACTGAGAGGTCTTCCTAAAAGATTTATAAACCTCACTTCCACCCAGACATAATATGCTAAGAAGGCTCGGTTAGAAAGGTTAGATAAGCACAAGGTCAGTGTGTTAGTAGGTTGTTAATGTAAAACTACCATACACCATAACCATATATACCAATGGTTTAATGGACATGGTAAAAGATTAACCTGAAGTTTCAATGCAATAAACAAACCATAAAATGTTAGCAATACTTCACAGGCACTTTATTTGCAATTGAAGAGTAGGGGTCATTACCTGTGATCAGCACTGATTTGGCCTGCACTGGTAACAGATTTTCTCCTCCTCCCGCAGTGAAGTGGATCACAGTGCAGCACACACTCAGCAGCACCAGTTCAAGGCATCCAGCTGGGATCACACAGCACAGTATCAACCCGATGACCATTAGCCACAACGCAAACCTCCCACCTCTACCCCACAGCATCATCAGTGCAGCATTGCCAGCTATTACCAGCACATACAACAGAGAGAGCCATAAGTCCCTTCCACCTTCCTCCATTGTCTCCAGCACACTGCACAAGAGAAAATGTGTTGCCTGCCATATATATATGAAACGTATTGAGTGACAGGTTATTTGCTTACTAATCTCCAACCAACACTTGAGGGTGTGTCTCTTTCCTCTACTGGGCTGTTACTGCACCACACCTCCTTACATTTAGAACTTGACCAGGTTTGTGCGGATTTTCCAGTTTGATAAATGCTGGCTAAAGATGCACCCTGCTGGAAAAAGACCATTAGAATCATTAGGATTAAAGCCAAATGGAAATTAGCTTAAAGGTTACCATTAGAATCCACTGTTTTTCTGCAACTTACCTTAAGATCCCATTAGAAAATCATCAAATGCATCTATGGTTACACACAGGTCATATTTACACTATGAGGACCTTTTACACTGTGCTATTAACAAAATACAATTACTAACCAGTAGACAGCACTGAAAAAAAAACACAAGGAACCAGCAGAATTAAAGGACCATTAAGCCCCTTGCATTAAGTTTTTGGAGCAGTGGAAAGCTGCATTCTCTGGGAGTAGTTGGAGTATTGTTTGTAAATTGTTATATTGTTAAGGGTGAAGCATCATCAAATTGCTAAATCTGAATGGATTTGCCTGTGTTTTAAGTGTTTTTGTGATTATTCCTTTGAATTATTAATTAATTAAAACCCAGGACAGAATTTGAGCCAAGTTATAAA
>JBBPCW010000127.1:7098294-7112615 GCA_037974425.1 Phenacogrammus interruptus
ACAGAGAGGGAGATACAGAGAAAGAGACGCGTGCTCCGGAAAAGTCACGAATGTGTGTGTGTGTGAGTGAGTGAGTGAGTGAGTGAGTGAGTGAGTGAGTGAGAGAGAGAGAGAGAGAGAGAGACAGGATCTGTGCGCTCCAGAACAAGAGAGAGAGATACAGAGAAAGAGACGCGTGCTCCACAAAAGTCACAAATGAGCGAGAGAGAGAGAATCGTGCGCTCCGGAAAAGTCACGAACGAGAGAGAGCGCGCGAGAGAGAGACATATAGAGAGAGAGGGTTGTTTGCCCTTTCATGTGAACTGAATTTCTTTCCGTTTTCTTCACAGGCGCAGCTTTTAGTAACACAAGGATATCGTCAGGTTCTCGCGAGACCAGACGCATCTCGCAAGACAAATCTGATCTCGCACCACGAGATCTCGTCACATGAGATCTCGTCACACTCCTACTTTAAAATATAGGGCTTTGCTGAGTACGGCCCAATGATGGGAGCTCTTATGTTCCAGAGTAAATTTGAGAGAAGTTGTCACTTACCCCCACTGGTCATAACTGTTGATATTCCACATTACACCTTGCACAAAGATTTTGTGCTCATACATTGCTTTAAGAACAAGAAAAAAAAATGATCACAACACTTTTTAAATTATTGTTTTATTTTATTTAGCATCTCTTTAAATGTTTGATTTGCAAGAAAAGCCAGATGAAATGTGAAGACAAAACTAACCAAAATGTTCTGCACTTACCAACCAGGGCTCCCAGCACGAAAGGAGTGAGCTTCTTGAAAATAATGGAGTTACTGGGCTTGTTTCCTTGGAATACTTTATGGGGTAGGAGTTTTTCAAGAGCATCTCCACTTGTCCCAGCAGCCTCGAGCTCCTTTCTGGCCTCATCTGAGGTCTTTCCCTTCATTAGAGCCTCTGTTTGGGCTAGAAAGTTTGCCATGAGGATCTGAAAAGATCAAAGAGAAGGTACGGAACAGTAATAAATGCACATGTAAGATCACGAAATTTCATAACACTAGTTTATTATAATTCATGTTATAATTTTAGATATGTTTGTGTATTACAGTATTATCTGTGCTTGCCATACCACCTGAAACCATAAAAAGGTTTTATTAGTCTCAGAATGCCCACTAGTAGAACATACCTTGTGATGCAGATTATCTCTGATTGGATGTTGAGACTGTGCAGGTATAAGGAAGTCAGCAGGAATCATACGAGTTCCTTCATTTGAGGAAAAATTTTTTTAAAGAATTTAAGGCAAGCAATAATAAAAATGCAGGAGCATATCTCAAATTTTCAAAAAAATTTAAATTTACCCATTCATTTTAATGAAAAAATAAAAATACAATCTGGCTACATTCTAAGTTTCCAATTATCAACCCTGAACTGAAAATTGAGCAAACCCCACATCACCAGGAATGAGCTTATATACCTTGGTGTATGAGCTGGTAGAATGCATGCTGTCCATTGGTCCCTGGTTCTCCCCATACGATGGGTCCAGTGTGGTAATTCACACGAGTGCCGTCCTTGGTGATATATTTTCCATTAGACTCCATGTCACCCTGTGGAGATCATATATTAACTGAAAGATTTTCAGCTACACATTTATGAGCAGATTTAGAAACATGCACAAAATATCAAATATTGTGGAGGTCATGAAACTGCCAGATGCACTGCAGCTGAAGTTATGAATTTGAGGTGCTTTCCTTCTTGTGCAACTGACCTGTTGGAAGTAGGCAGCAAAGCGGTGCATGTACTGGTCATAGGGAAGCAAGGCATGTGTCTCAGCCTGGAAGAAGTTGACATACCAAATACCCAGCAGAGCCAGCAACACAGGGGCGTTTTGCTCCAGTGGAGCTGAGCAGAAGTGCTTATCCTGAGTAAGAAGAAAGCAGTGATTTTACACCTAAAAAGTCTAACACGATTGCAGAGGCTTTCAATATGTTGCCTTCAGGCAGAGCTGTTGGCCATGGTCCTAGAATTTATCAGCAAAGTTTTCTATTAGTCAAATGAACAGTCTAACAAATGGCTTAAACGGGTGGAAACTTCAATTACAGCTGTTATTTCAATTACAGTGTATTTTCCAGACAATTAGTGACTTTGACTAGCAATGAAAACAAAGAAAAATATATAATATATACCATCCAGTGGGCACCGTTAAGGAGCTGCTCAAAGTTATCAAAACCTGCAGAAACACATGAACCAAAATGCATTAGCAACTCATGATGAAACTTCTCAGCAAAAAAAAAAAATTCGAACATTGATGCAGGCTGCTATTTGAGCATTCTCTAATTCAAGCACCATTGCATTATTCCAGAGCAGACATACCTACGTGCAGAGCAATAGACAAACCAATAGCCGACCACAGCGAGTAACGCCCACCAACCCACTAAAAAGAATAAGCACATTGTTAAGAAATGCAAGTATTGCTAAATATCAACAGAGCCCTTATTTATTATGTGGCATGATATTTACGATATCATGCACTTAACATTCTCCTCACTCATCATAGCCCTCATTGTCATCATTACTGTGACAGTAAGGGCTATGTTGGACACATTCTGTGCATTAAAAGGTAATTGTTGCATGTCACACACAAGCTTCGGTGTCACTCCACATGCACTTTTCAAGTTTTTCTTTTTTCATGTCAAGTTAAGGATGAACATATACTCACATCCCAGAACTCAAACATGTTGTTGGTATCGATACCAAAGTCTCTCACTTTGGGCTATGAAAAAAAAAAAAGAGAGAAATAAATAAAGTAATACTGCAGATGATTTACACATAGTTTAAAACCCTGTGTACTAGAAAATAGGACATACAGCGAGGTCAGTCAGACTTACCCCATTGGTGGAGAGAGCCACGAAATGTTTTGCCACAGCAGACGGCTGCAAGAGTAAAATATTGTCATGATATTCATTCAGTGCTCCAAAAGGGGGTTGGCAAGCATTCTAAACAATTGCAGCACTTCTTTCATGTATTAGGTCTTCAACTTAGCCCACTTAAACTAAGGTAAGAGGTAAGATCTGCTGACCAACAGAATACTCACATCTTTGGCAGTCTGCAGGAGCCATTCCTTGGCAGACTCAGCATTAGTAATAGTCTCCTGTGTAGTGAAAGTCTGCAAAAACCCCACAGTATAGTCATTGTTTTAATGTGTTGTAGATTTTAAGTTATACTGCATAAAGGTTATGCAGCGTGTTTACTTTATGCCCTGCCCCACCCTAATTTCAAGAGTACGTCTTTGCGCTGGTATTCCTAAGTCCCTTTCTTTTCTCTGATAAGATTAATGCAATAACAGGTGAGGTGATAGCACCACCTGTGCTAACATTAAAATGAATATTTTTGAAGACACACCTTAATAAATAGAACTTCATATGATCTACTGTATAAAGTTAATAATACATAACCATTCATTCTGAAATCATCATACACAGACATCTTAATGAAAAACTCATGTTCAAATATTATTCCCTTAATAGTAATTCCCATAAATTACATGAAGGATTAACAACCCTATTAAAAATTCCTAAGTACTTCTATGCTTGGGTTATGCTGCAATATGAGCTTGTGGTATAAAATTAAATGGGGCTTAATAACCACCTAATTAAAGTAATGTAATTTATCATAATCAAATGCATTCTTAAATAACATGAAAAATTAAGGAGGGTGATTAAGCTGAGCAATAAGCCACCAACCTTGGATGCAATAATGAAAAGAGTGGTTTCTGCATTCAGCTGAGCCAAGGTCTTAGCCATGTGTGTCCCATCAATGTTGGAGACAAACCAGACACTAGGGCCGCCTTTTGAGTATGGCTTCAGAGCTTCAGTCACCATCAGTGGACCCTGGCACAAACACATGGTTACTTTACAAACACACAGTAAAACATCCACTTTATTCTTACCATTTAAGTATTAACCCACATTGGATTAACAGGAGTTAACGGCGGTCTGTACAACATTTCCACAACATGAAATTGGACTATACACAAGCAGTTGTACTAAATAGTAAATTGGCTGTAATAAAAGTCTGACCTCTACTATATAGAAAAATAATTGTGCAAAATAAACTCGGATTCTGGTCTAACAATGTTTTATTCAGCACGATAAACTACTGGTTTGGTCTAATTAGAGAGGGTTTTTGAGTTGTGTACTTGCAGACTTCTGGACCACCTCAGCAGACCATTTATGGGCTCTAATAACCAGATAACTGAATCACATTTGGGTGATTTAATCTGTGACTCACAGTAACTTCCACTCACCAGGTCAGATCCTCCAATGCCAATGTTGACAACATCAGTGATAGCCTTTCCACTGAAGCCTTTCCACTCTCCACTGCGCACTCTCTGCAAAGCAGAACATACTTTAAAACCAGCTTTCATGTAGTGTCTGCCTTATCTATACTCTTCCATTTCTCTCTAATACATAATATTAGAGCTGGCCGATTAATCGAAAAGTAATCCAAATAGTCATTCAGAACCTATAATTGATCAAATGTTTCCAGGTCGATTATTTCGATTACTTTCCCTTTAAAACACTACCACGTGTGGAGTCACGTGACCCCACTCCGTTATGTTACGTTATGCCGCCGACATGTCGAGCATGGTGAGCTTAAACACTGAGTAACTTGTCAGTGAACTATGAGGGCAAAAAAATGAATAAATAAATAAAAATAATTGTTCATTAATCGTAATAGAGTTAAAATGTTCAATTAATCAAGATTTTGATTTTAGGCCAAATTGCCCAGTCCTACATAATATATGCAATGATTCCACTCACATGGCAGAAGTCCTCCATCTTCTTCAGAACTCTGTTCACCTCAGGCATGATGTCTTTCCCATCCACCATGATGGGAGTGTTAGCACGGTTCCTCAGGGCGATATGGAGGACGGCTCGACCCTGCTCAAACACACATTTCTGCCATGTTCATATTCACCATTTCTGCAATTTGTTTAGGAGTAACACAACACAGAAAGTTCCACACACCACAAAGGGAAGCTGAATGTTGCAATTTAACAGTTTAGTGAAGAGAGCTTTTGAAATTACATCCTGGTATTCTTCAACAGGCAATAAACAGGAATGAGACACTGATGAGACTGATTTTTTGAGTGAGCTGAGGTTGGTTATACGGTTACTGCAGACAGTAGGTAGCATCTGAATCCAGTATTTTAAAGATGTTTAATGACTGCAATATCAGTGCTCTTTCAATCAGTCCTCAGGGCCTCCTTGTGGCCCACATTTTCATCTAACTCCAAAAATATTCAAACAAGAGCTTGGAATTGAGGAGGAGTGGTATTTAAACTTTAGTCAATATCTGAAAATCTACACAGATTTGATGCTATATATGTTCATGATGTGCTGACATTGCATTCTTTGACAATACCTCTGTGAAGTTGATCTTCTCACCACCAAACATCTGCTCCCTGGCTGCTTCCACTCCCATTGACCTTGCCTTTAGAATGTCCAGGGGGAAAAAAACAATAACTATTGGTTACACATCAAAAATACTAAAAATACTGTATGTACATGTAGGCCAACAGCAGGGGACAAGCAGAACACATTGTTTTGCCATTAAATAAAGGATTAAAAAATTATGCCTGTAGATTTTGTTTTGTCTCTCCCTCTCTTTTGTTGCTTAAAAGGAAGTGTTATTTGAGCAGCTAGGTCAGTGGTTTTTTTTTCCTATGCTCTTTGTCTCAAAAAGGGTTTTGTAAGTATCGCACTGAATCACCTGTGACAGTTGAGGAAATGCCATAGTTTGGTTTGAGAGCTACCTTTTGGGGTAATAATGATGACTAGGCAAATCGCATATCTGAGGCCACACCACATGCTCGGGCAAAGAGTTATGAGGGAGTTCAAGCAGGTGCTTAACTGTTAACCTACACAACACTTCTGTGATGTACAGAAACGTGCACGAACACAAATAAACAAGATCAATTCCGAACCCCTGTGCGGTGCTGGGAGGAGATTAAATAGACGCTCCTTAACCCTGTTACTATGAGATGGGTTTAAGACTGATGAGTGATGAAAGCTGACAGCGAACACATTCCCACCCCACCCTTAAACCTCAAAACGAATCACAGGGGCCTTCTCCCACTGCAGGAGAATGACTTATAATGAACACAAACATCTATAATCTCATGCTGCATAATAGCTGACTTGTATTAGCTTTTAATATACCAAAAAAAACCACAATATCTATGGTTAATTTACGAGAAAGTCTACCAGGCATTGATGACTCTGCATGTTCCAGTCGACTACAGAAAATAATAAAAATGGACTGTACCATGTCAAACAGCATCTTCATAACTTCTTCATTGACGAGATTTTTTGAATAATCCAACAGTAAATCGCCATCATCTGTCTCGAGGGTTACACTGTTAAACAAATACATTAATTAAATAAGTAAATTATAGAATACACATGAATACTAATCCAGTGCAAAAGAATGGTCAAAACACATATTTTGTGTTTTCTATGTGAAAATAAGTTGTTACTGCTTTATTTAACAATCAACAATAAACACAATGACCACAAATAAATAAGTACGCAAGTAAGTTTATTTACATGCACGCCCTACTTTCCACAATTAATCCTTACTAGGGTCTCGCGCCTACGGTCAATAGAGAATCCTCAATTCACCTGACATTAGGGCTGTAACGGTACATGGGTCACAGTTTGGTACATGATGTCTTTCGGGGAGTACACGGTATGACGGAGAAGACGTGACAGAGGGACCAAAAAAGCGCAAGTAAATCACACACCTGGGTCGTAATGTGCAATAGTGCCACCTACTGGCATAACACTTCTGCTGACTTACACGTACATAAAAATATAAGCAAGAGTATGTGTTTACTGGTTAATACACAGCCTCATTCTTTAGAACTTTTTGTTGCTTAACTTTGGTGTATCGTGAACCGTACCGAACCGTGACCCCAAAATCAAGGTACGTACCGAACCGTGACGTCTGTGCACAGTTACACCCCTACCTGACATACATGTCTTCGAACTGTGGGTAAAACTGGAGACCCCAAAAGAAACCCAAGCCACCACGAGAACATGCAAACTCCACACACACTTCGAACCCCTGGAGGTGTGAAGCAACAGTGCTACCTACTGTGTCACCACAGGATTTGCTAATTTTACACGCTCCATGGTCGGACAGAGGACTACAGGTTCTGTAGAAAATGCACGCGTCTATATACTTCAGACAGTCAGGTGTATATGTACATTATATGCACAAAAGTATTGGGAGACATTTCTTAATTACTGAATTCAGGTGGTCCCTTACATCCAGTGAAGGGCTGTCTTAATGCTTCAGCATACCAAGACATTTAAACATTTGGACAACGCCATGCTTCCAACTTTGCGCACACAATTCCAGCATGACTGTGTCCCAGTGTACAAAGCAAAGTCCATAAGCACCTCATCATAATTGCTCCATAGAATGAATGGGCACGAAGTCCCATAGAAACACTCCAAAATCTTGAGGAAAGCCTTCCGAGAAGAGTGGAAGGTGTTATAGCTGTTAAGGGGTGACCAACTCCATATTAAAGTCAATGTAGTAGAATGCAATGTCCTTAAAGTCCCTGTTGGCGTAATGGCCAAGGGTCCCAATACATTTGTCCATATAGAGTATAGTGTAGTTCGCTTCTTTCACGGCGCAGGATAGCCGTACAGGGGAACATGTAGTGGGGTTTTTACTCTCTGGCTAAGAAACACCCCCACCTCCAGCTCAGCACTGTGCGTGTGCATCTCCTCACGTAGCTTTACTCCCCTCAGACACGGGGCCTGTGACTCATTCAGCTTTCTTTACGTCTGTACTAGAATCACGATAGCCTAAGAGCCCCGTCGTACTGACATTACAGACTCTTAATACAGACGATCTTTTTGGTCCCGTACGATTTTATAATTAAGCCAGCCTAGACAGCAAATAAATGGCCCTGATACACAAAACGCGAAGGGGGGGAAAGAAGAGTTAATTTGCTGTTGCGTAAGTGTTTGGTCATAAAAATATAATAATCAGTACATTAGAAACACAGTCAGGCCTCGGGTGACCAATCGATCAGCATGACCTTGTCTCCAGAACAGCCAGTTCCTGCATTTCTAGCTTAGCATCTGCTAACTAACGTGAGCCAGGAGGGCCTTGTCTCTCGGAGTGGGCCAAAATCAGAATAAAGGTGAGATTTTTGCAAAAGAGCCACGCGTGAATGGTAAATTGACGCATGAGCAAAACGATAAATTCTTACAGTTCAGCACATAATACATTGTAACAAGTGGCAGTGCTGCAGTCTCTCTTTGAAGGAAGTCTCATACTGACAGCAACTCTGAAGTGAGCAAATCCACCGAAACACTTTTTTTTCTCAGGTGCAGACATTGTCCCATGCTTATAGGAGGTCCAGTTCTAGTCTCAGGTCCTTCGCAATCTCTTACCTGAATTTGGAAAACCTGTCCGGGTCCTTCTCAAACATCTGCCGCATCTTCAGATCCCCAGCTTTCGACTTGTACCACTGCTCCAGTTTCTTGTAGTTGGGGTCGTTTGTGAGTGCCATGGTTGCGAGGAGGTGGTGGTGGTGGTGGTGGTCTCAAATTGAGCGCCAGGAGCCCGTTCAGTTATTTTTCTGAAATCAGGGATGATGATTATAAAAGGGCACTGGTGGCTGAGTGGGAGGGAGGTCACGGAAGCAGCAGCACCAATAGTAAAGCTCCTCATGTTGCCGCGCCCACTAGAGCAAGGCCAGCCAATCACACGCCTCAAATAAACTACTACCGTCACGACACGCGTGTCCCTGCAGAAACGTGTATATCAGACACCTTTACTCTGAAACCTCCTCATATACAGATAAGCATAAGATCATTAGAGGGAGACAAACATTTTTTGCAATGTGTATTATGGACCAAGAGTTATTGTTCTGTGATATGAGGTAGCTCACTGGGTAGGATACTTGCCTCCGGACCATGAGGTCACGGGTTCGATTCCTACCTTCATCACCACCACTGGGTCCCTGAGCAAGTCCCTTAACCCCAAGTTGCTCCAGGGAGACTGTCCCCTGTAGTTAGGGAATGGAAGTCGCTTTGGATACAAGAGTCTGCTAAAATGCTGTAAATATTAAAAGACCACTATCTATCCTTCTAGAACAGAGGTCACCACATGAGTAGCCAGCGAACCTGTTCTAAAAATAGCACAGTGAGCAGCATCTTACATTTCATTTTATCCTTTATTAATCACATTTGCATTATATAGATTTGAAAACGACAATATCCAAAAGCATTTAAAATGTATTATACATGAAGTTTAGATAAACTCTGTTCTAGTGTATCAAACTGGGAGCCCTTCGTATGGCACAGTAGCCGTGAAGTAGCTTTTAGTTTTAAAAAGGTTGGTGACACCTGCTCTACAAAAACACATACCAGGAGTCACCAGTCACTCTTTTTACAGCCTCTGGTGTACCTTTGTATAGTATCTAAAAATGTATATGAATATTATAAAAGGACCCATATCTTGTTTCATTGTATTTTACTTCCTATGGACTGTATAAAAAAATGATCATTTCAACTCGCAATTGAAACACACTTGGCTTTGTGATTGTGCCTTAAAGACATACAAAAGAAGTGTTTGCTTCCAAAAATAAGAAAATAGCTAACAGGTTTGCTGTATTCAAGGCTCTGTGTTCATCAAGCTGTCAGTCACACCCAGAAGGAACTGCGGCCACTTCACTCTAGCAGGGTTATGATGCCCATTGAGACAAAAGTTTCAATATGTGCAGCACTGCTTAAATGTTAAACAAGTCTATAGTGAATGTGTTGGGCTACATTGCAATAGATCAAAAGACAACTTAATGGATGTTGGTACTAAGTCACAAGACAATTTCTTCTTTTTTTTTTTGTTTTGCATTCAGGTGCTCTATAATCCGACCCACTTTCCAAAATTGATGAATAAAAAAACCCAGATAGGTAGAAAATGTATTTACAGAAAGTTAAAAGAAAATCAGTTTTTCTCATCATTAAAGCTGTAATGCATTTGGTTTTGTGATATTATAAAGAATGAAAAACAGGCTCTGTTGGCAGCTTAATTTCCATATGGATAGAATGGAGCAGAGACTGAATTAGATGCTACATTTAACTCGTCAAGAAGGCAGTGAAAGATTCTCTGGGTGCGAGAAATTCAACTCACAAGGAAACAGGTGCTAAAGGACAACTGTTTATTATTCTTGTCTCAGAGTAAAAACCCCTTTACACTGAGAAACATCCCTCATGCTGAGGCTGAGAATGAACATGACCGGTACTGTAGATGTACATAAAGAAAGTAATGCAAAGTTAAACAAACACAGAAAGAAACTGGTGATACTCACAGGACGTTCTAGTAACAGTATCTGCCTCACAAGCACTGCCATACATTTCGTCACTATTTAGTGGCTTCTGACAATACCAGCATGCTGCCTGTGTGTTACAAGTCCTAGTTTATACATGTATTTTAAAAAAAAACCTCTAAATGGTTCAGCAGGACCTGATTCTGCTTTTATATACTAGGAATATTATGTAGACAGTTGCTGTGTACCTGCAAGAAAGCTGGATTTTGCTGTAGCTTCAAAAAGAATAAATCCCTAAAGTATGTGAATTCTTGACTAATTAAACAAATTAAAACAAATTAAACAATAAAGCTGAATCTCTTGAAACATTACATTCTTACTTTTCAGAATTCCAAAGTGGACATTTCATCATAACCGTTTATTCATGTCGCGCTCTACAATTCATTCCGTCAATGTGCCTTCTCCATTTTATAGCGCTCAGGAAATGTAAAATTGGTTCCATGTTCGAACACCACAAAGTCAAAATTATTGCTGCAATGCTAACGTCCATGACAGAAATACACCAAACTGATGTGCAGTTAACTAGATATGGGATGGACAAAAACAATGGGTAGCTAATGTCAAGAGAACTTCACCATCTGACAGTGTTATATCTCAGGTAGCATAGTCCAGCACTTTTTTGGGAATTTAATTTCCAGTTTTACCATAAAAAAGGGGTGAACAGACAAATTAAGTTTCTCCCAAAACAAATGGTTTGAGATCACACCACACACAAATAACTGAAGAATTACTCAAAACGGGGGCAAACAGACAACTTGAATACCATTGGCAAAATAAGTTATTACAATTAAAATTGTAAGACAGCACTAAGTTTGAAACCAGGCTGTGGCTTACAGATGTGAAAGGGGCCTTGAAGAATTAGGAGGGGCCTTAAAGGAAAGAGAAGCAGATCTTTTGTGTTTAGTCAGTGTTGTGCACAAAGCTTAGTTACAAGTGTTCAAAATTTTAACACTTGCGTACATGTAAATGTGCTCTAAATCACTGTTTTTACTTAACTATTCCTCACTTGAGGTATTTCTTTTTAGCAGCCATGTTTCCTATGATTTTTTTTGGACTGTTTTCAACTACCCATATCAAGTTGTACTGAGTGTAGTGTTCGCAGCCGGTTTAGTGCTTATTAGGACACTTATTTTGTTGATTTACCGTAAGCTATGTGAGGTTCATAAGCTTAAAGTAAATAAGCGAAGGTTACAATTAAATATGGGAAAAGCTACTCAAAGAATACATTTGCAAGAGATGTCTTCAGTTCATCTTATGTTAGTGTCAGCATTACATCATAAAATATTAAACCTGTCTCCATTAAATCAGATTTCTCAAGCAAAGATCTACAGAACTATTAGGGAACTATAGAAAGTCTTTGACAAGCAAGAACTGGGACGTATGCAGTTTTAACGTCACACAGTGAAGCATCTCATACGAAGTGTGACTGAACAGACGGCAGACAGTGCACCCCACAGGTGTAAAGAGAAACTTCTGAACAGATAAGTCAAACATGAAATCCAGTCACCTTCCTCCTGGTGTGCATGCTAGATTCTGCAGAACATTTTAGCTCTACATTTGATGACTGCAATTATGTTAACATACAGCAGACACTCACTGTTGCACATAGCGATACAGGCAATGCAAGGGGAATGCAATAGCTAATTAAAGTAAACAACCTTTTACAGAGGAACATGGCACTCTTTATATAGCCTCACTGTACATTACATTCACTTACTCGCTATGCTGCAAACTGGAGTAGCTTCTGTGCGGGTACTCAGACTATAGTAATACTCTCTAAAAAACAGCAGATTAATGCATCAGCAAACACTCTGTGACCATATCAGTGATAAAGCCCCTTGCGGCCACTGTATTAGGTTCACTCGGCTTACACGTAAAGCCAAGGGCTGTCATACTGTGGAAGACCAGTCGTGAGCTCCGAAGCAATTACTTTGGCACCACTGGTGGTCTCACAAGCAAGGTGACTGATAGAAGCACATCTAGCTTGAAGTAATGACAACTTCTAATACCTCTCATGAGAACATGAAACTTGACTGTATGATCGGTTTACTGATTGTTGTCATCGTACCTATATTTTCAACGATTAGAGGAGCGTAGCATGCAAACACTTGCAAACAGAACAAGAGTGAACACCTCAGTGAAAAAGATGTTCACTGTTCTGTCTGAAGAATGTACATATACAATTCAGACACAAAAAAAAACTCTGATGAGTCTAATGCACTGCATCATATGCTTTAGTTTTACACATTTGTATAGATCTGCCTATAAAAATGAGTTGTTAAATACATAACACTCAGCTAACACCTCTCCCATTGTCAGAAAGAGGCCAAAGAAAAACGCCAATACAGCAAAGACATACCAACATCAGTCACCCATCACCTTGAACAGTGGTGCCAAAAATGCAACAATTACAGCTTACAATAGACATTATAACGTATGGCAGCCTATCAGGCACAACCACAATGCATGTACACATACTAAAGTGGACACAGAGTGTATTTTCTGATGCTATATAAATATGTGGGCAGTAGGACACCTTAATGTTACATTACAGGATTTCTGAGACTGCAGTTTGTCAGCAGCAATGCAGCTAAGCACGGAAACACACATTGTGAGTCAACACGCACATGAGAAATGTTCGCTTAAACTATGAACCTCACACTCACGTCTGTGTAGATATCGAACAAAGTAAAATTTATTTTACGGAAATTCAGAAATATGCACCAGTGAAGTGTAATTACACTACCAAGTGAATAATGGGAGTAAGTAGAAAAATATGGTAAAAAGCTGTAACTGAGAACCCAATCCAGCTTATCTAGTGCTAAAGAGGGAATTTATATTAAAAATAATAATAGTAATAATAATAATAATAATTAATAATAAAGCTATTTCAGTGATCAAAGTACTCACAGTATGTGGGCATATGTACACTGTTACTTTAAATACAGACCTTCAAATACAAATTTAGTACTGAGGAAAAAAAAAAACAAAGTCCCTCTAAAGTACTCATATACACAAATTAATCCATCTGGAAATATTCTGGTCAGATTAACATTTCAAAAGGCTGAAAGATTCCACTCTAAGAAATCATGGAAAAGAAATTGCATTTACATCCACTTATCAAGTGGTCTATACCAGTGCTGGTGACAAATATACGTCTAGTAATTGTTTTTCTTCATTCTTGTTGTCCAAAGTAGTGACCAATAACGTATACCCATGTGTTACATCCTCTTGTGAAACCAGGTCCCATTTGAACTATGCAGCTACTTTGTTGTCCTTCTAGAAAAAAAATTACATAAAAAGAAAGAAAGTCAGATACAAGCAAGACCCTATTTAACAGAAATAGTCAGTGGTCTAATAAGTGAAATCACATTTAGTATAATAGTATAAGATGACACCACTGATGATTCTGATTTCTTGAAAAAGAAAAAAGGTATACATTACCCTGTATTCAAAATCGGAGAACTCCCTTCCTCCCTGGCTTGCTCTGAACCCTCCTCTGAAACCACTGCCACCTGAATGTGAAGGTCCGAACGATCCCCGACTGGCTCCGCGGCCGCGATTGTTGCGGAAGCCCATGCCCCCACGGCCCCGGAAGCCACGGCCTCTGCCATGACGCAAGGGGATCCCAAATGTCTCGGCATTCATACGCCTCTCCTCTGCCCAGGTCTGCCTCCTCTCCCTGCAAAACATGTACATTCATCAATATTTAAATTAGGGCTGGGAAGTTGACGCGTTAATTAGATTAATTAATCACAGGAAAAAATATGTTAATATTTTTAACGCAATTAACGCGCATAGACATGTAATGTTACACTTTGTAGAACTGCAGCCGGCTCCCTCTGAGCCTAGCGGGCTTTCAGACCGAACGCGGGCAAGCTTCCAGTGTGGAAGCTTGTTAGCTGACACAACAGAACTGTCAGCATTCTTCGCCAAGCAGGCTGATCTGT
>JBBPCW010000127.1:7149553-7161594 GCA_037974425.1 Phenacogrammus interruptus
ATCTAATTCCTTATACTCTAGTTTGTGGTTTAGAGTGATAATTAATTATTCTAAGCAAAACATGAATTTAAACAGCATAGTCTCTTTTTTAATAAATACAGTAAACCCCCAGTTTTACGCAGATCGGGACTCGCAGATCCAGTCACACGCGATTTTTTTTTGAGAACGAAACTGATAGTTTTGCGCAGAAATATTCAAAACAACGTGGAACCTGCAAATATTCTCCGCTTTTTTTTGGCTTTCTCTTTTTTCTCTCCGCTCTCTCTTTCTCTCTCTGTCGTTCGTGACTTTTCTGTATTTAAACCTCGAGTTTATCTTTACATTTTCGTTAAGGGTAATGTATTAAGTGTTA
The DNA here is from genome assembly GCA_037974425.1 of Phenacogrammus interruptus. NCBI lineage: Eukaryota > Metazoa > Chordata > Actinopteri > Characiformes > Alestidae > Phenacogrammus > Phenacogrammus interruptus. Next base: position 7,149,906 of record JBBPCW010000127.1, read on the forward strand.
TGTGAGCACATCTGGGGGCATATTTAGGGTTTACACTATTAAAATAGGCATTTTCAGATATTTTTTGACCAAAACACAACAACTCGGTTTTTCATTATACACGGGTGCTCGTGTAACGTAACCCCCGCGAATAACAGGGGCTTACTGTAATTGTATACTACTGTTGTAATGGCAAAATTTGCCAAATCACCATTAGAACTTGCCCATTACAACAGGCTTCTTGCTCCTTGAAAAACTGGACTGCAAAAGGCCAATATTGCGACAATGATTAACATTAAATAACTTCATCCATCAGTCTATTTTGATTGTTTTCCATGTAATTAGTGAACTGATGAAATAAGTCTGAATTTATGGAGATAAAGTGTAGCCCTATTATATGTATGTGTGTGAGAAAAAACGTCTCACAGCTTCATCTTTCCAACTCTACATCTTTCTCACCCACACCCTCTCTTTCAGCTCTGAAAGCAAAAAGCTTTACTGCTTCTGTGTGGACAACGCTCTCTATTTCTCATTTCTCTGTTTGCTGCAAATTATGAGGGAGGACGGAAGAGTCTGTAGTTTGCAAACAGTTGAAAAGGTCAGATTGCAAGATGGATTATAGTTAGACTCGGCTGGGAAGACATTTAACAACAAAAGCTTTTAGAGTGTTAAAAAGTGTCTCAACACTGTGTGCTTGTGTGTGTGTGTGTGTATATGTGTGTGTGTTTTAGGGGAAGTCAGTGAAATCAGTCGTGCTGTGAGAGTGAACAATGAGAAGCCTGCAGTCACAGCCGTCTGTATGTTCATTAGCTCTGTGGCCGCCATCAGCTGGCACAAAACAGCTGCATACCACAGCCGTAACTGTCAAATGCAAATCCATACAATAAACCACCACAGCCAAGCCCATTCAAATACCAAGCTTAAGAAGATACACCTTTAGATAATCACAATAATATTTCAGGGCTGTTACATTAAAAAATCCATTAAAATCTAGATTTCCTGGGAACTGATGATAAACGTTGTATCCACAGGTCATTAAAAAAGCCGTGTACAACAGTCAAAGAGGAGCTATTAACACACAAATTGCTTTTGAAAACAACACTGAAAGAAAGGAAAAGAACAGAAACTGGAGTGGTGTTTAGAGCAGTAAAACATGCCATCTGCTGTTTCTTATTTTAATTTAATACGAAAATAAATCTTAATGGCCCTGACATTAAAATGCAGAGTTAGTGTTTTTCATACTTTTATCATTTTGTATAATGTGTGTTGTCGTCCACATGATCCAGCAAGTTAGCAAGTTAGTTAACAACTGTCTAATCACATGTTTCATCAGAATATAACATTTGCTTGCCATAGCAAACATGTTCAATCCAAATCTTCACTACTAACAGTTCTGTAGAAAACTTGATATTTTCATTCGAAGGGAAATCTGCTATAAAATAGAAGAGGAGAAATGAAATGGAAGTGCAGTCAGATTATAGTCAACATCAAATTCTCAGGCTTTTTTGTTTCAAATGTAATAAGGACATATTATAATGACAATATTAATGATAAAAAAAATATATTAATGGAAAAGTTAATACACACTAAAATGCATGCCAGTTGATTAATGAAATTCACTAGCATGTGTCTGTTCAGATCAACACACCTAAATGCTAATCCACACTGTACTTTGTAGCAAGCAATATGCAAATCAGTTAGTATACATCAACCAATCACCTGTGCCATTCCTATTTGTCCAGTTCTATTCAAAGTAAAAACATAATTTGCATAAAATATTCAATGTTAACAAGAATATAGCTGTTAAGAATAATTATCCTCCTGTGTCATCGCTTAAAACACAGTGTATTGTAGCAAGATGGTGACAAACAGTAAGGTAAGGTAAAGTTTAACCAAACTGGTGCTTTACTAGAGATGGTTCATTAAAAGTGGGCTAAGGAATTAAAATTCAACTCAGAGGGGAAACTCTCTTACTGGAGAGCAGCAATGCATGCACTATGCCTGATAATCCTGAAACTCAAGCTACGTTAAGTGTCCATGGGTAAATGGGGTCTCTGATTCAGACTATTTTGGCTTTAACTGACTGAAATGAGGCTGCAGGGAAAATATCATGCAGTGAGTGAACATTAGTGACAATAGTTTAGCTAAGGTCCAGTGCTATGAGTGATAAAGATAAGCTATTTCTGGCATGTGAGAACTGAAATAAACATGATGTAACAACAGTCTTAACATTTGGATTCTCTTGTTGGCTTTGGCTTCAGGGTGAAACAGTGTAAGCACATTAAAGAGCATGCAAAACAGTGTGAATCTGTTTATAAATGTGAACTAAATGGAGGATGTAAAAGAAAGAGCTTACTTGGGTCAGATTTGGAGAAAGTGTCTCTGTCCAGTAGGTTTCTGTGAAAAACAGAGAGAAAGAGAGTGGAAATGCTTCAAAAATTAACCCAATTCAAATATTCTATGAAGGGGCTCTGTGGCGCAGTGCTTGTTTTCACCCCAATTGTTGTCGCCCATGATTCAATCTGTGGTGCGCTTGATTTCTTGATTGAGAGTTTCAGGGCATGTTGTGCAGTTGTCGTCTGTGAAATGAGATTCAGACCAAAAGCCACTGCATCAAACTGTTCCTATACTGCAGCTAAGCTTAACTCATCGGCATATCATCAGGGCTGGGATGAGAAAAGAAAATAGAGTGCATATATTACTGTCACACACACACACTCATTTTATACTTGTTTTTATACCTAGTCAGAACATGAAGTTAGAGTCCCATATATATGTGTGCATGTCTAATTCAGTCAGACTGAAATCCGATTACTTTGTGGGCAAATATATACACTATATATAGGTAAATATGTGATTAACCGCATGGTTTCCTGTGATTAACTGACGATTAATTGCATAGTTATTTTTAAAGTACTGCCACATGAACAAACATCCGATAACATTTGGTTTGCAGACACTTTAAACTAGAAATGTGCTTTTTAACAGCAATTTCCCCTTTAACACAGTCACACAGCTGCAGTTCAAATATTTCTTGTAAATCTCAACTTAAACATTAATGTAATCAAATCAAACATAAAACCAAAGCTATCTGCCTCTGCGTTTTATATATATATTTATATATACACACACACACACCAGTGAGCTTTAGGCACTCATGACCCTGTCACTGGTTCACTGATTATCTTTCCTTGAAGCACTTTTGGTAGATACTAACCATTGCATACCAGAAACACCCCACAAGACAAGAACTGTGGCCATCACAGTTGGGCCCTTGTCAAAGTGGCTCAGATCCTTACGTTTGCCCTCCATTCCTGCTTTAAACACATGACTGTTCACTTGCTGCCTAGTATATCCTGCTTCTTGACACATGCCATTTAGACTAGATAATCAATTATATTAAATTCAAATCTGAGTGGTAATGTTGTTGCTGATCGGTTATACACGCACGCACGCACGCACGCACGCACGCACGCACGCACGCACGCACGCACACACACACACACACACACACGGTCTTGAAGAATATGAGCCTCTCTGACAAGATCCAGGTTGTGATGGCTAGACGACTAGGTCACAGCATCTCCAAAACATCAGCACTTGTGGGGGCATTTCTGATATACAGTTATCAGAACCTTCCAAATTGGTCCAAAGAAGGACGACTGATGACCCAGGTGCCCAAGGCTCATTACTGTGTGTGGAAACTGAAGGCTTGAGATGTCAGGCTTGAGCTTGGCTGGCCAGACAGAACGAGCCCAGATCTATAGTGAAAGTTCCTGAACAAAACCTCAGCATGATACACAGCAGGGGAGGACGAGAGAAACACCAAGAATCTGCCACCTCTCCTCTCCTCTCACAACATCTGAATCCGTGCCAAGTCCTACATTAAAACATAAACCTTTCATGATCCTTTCTGTGGCTGGGGTGTGTTCAAGGGACCAAAACGACAATATGATTTATTCAAGGCGCAGAAAAGCTACTCTGTCTTAGCTACAAGCTACAAAGTCTTCTTATTTGAGAACAGCTTCAATAACCTCAAAAAACAGTTAACCCTTAAACACTTGCACCTCACTCTCATAGCTGCTTTTCTTGCATACAGGGAGTCCTTGAGTTCCAACGGTCTCAACATACTATGTTTCGAGTTTACAACGCTCACTCCCACTCGACTTACAACGTTAGCCTCGTACGGACAGACTATGCAGGCGAACTAGTTTGGTTGCGCGCAGCAGTAGATTATGCAGTAATGCGGCACATGTGTTCTTTTTCCTTTTTCCATGACTTAGTTATGTGTTTATAATTTTACAACTGTGTTGGGATTGGCAAGTGTTTCGAATTACACCAAAATTTGGGTTACATCACTGTTGATGGAACGGCTCTTTGGCGTAACTCGAGGACCCCCTGTATTAGTTTAGGCATTTATATAATATATAATATAATATAATATAATAATTGAACCCAGGGTTTAAAGTAGCCTGTTGAAATGGAAGGAAGTCACAGCACTGTAGCCATGAGAAAGGGCGGATGCAGGAGGAATTGATGGGGAGTGATGTATCTAGATCAGCCGCCCCACTGGTGCTGAGGCAGGCTGCTACTGAGGAAGGCTTGCGTGGCTGTGGGCGAGAGGCATTCTGTCAGTGCATATGCACCACTTCCCTGTTCGATTACACCACAGAAACTGATAACAAGTGATAGCCTGCTCCACCATGCTTCACTGTTCACCCAGCATGGGCCATCTGAGAGAGTGCATGTCCCACCCTTTAGAGACCAGAAGATTTCACAAGACGCCACATCTTCATGCAAGACTGAAGCAGTGCAGTAAGCATTTTGCAGGACGCGCATTTTATTTTTCAAAACACTATTATCTAAAAGTTTATTTTATCAGTGATTAAATTTAGCATTCCTTATTCAGTAACTATCTACTATAAATATCTACAGCCACTATCTACTATTATAAATATATAAAACAAAAGCTGTTTTGCACTCATGAATGTATGTGCTTTGCTTAGAATATGAGGAAATGAAAGAGTGTATCCATAAAGTATGCAGAACCATATGGAGAAATGTGTGCTTTACATACTTTCAACATTTATGGCCCTTTCAACACATCATGTATCAAAGTCTTGTTTTTTCAGATTTGTACAGAGACAGAGAGAGAGGGAGAGAGAGGGGAAGAGAGAGACAGAGAGAGAGAGGGAGAATATGAAAGGGGGCAAAAGATGAGAGCAAGAGTGAGAGAGCAAGCTGGTGGAGAACCCTTCTCATTAAAGATTTACTCTTTAGATCCGCCACATAACAGCACATTCCCATTTTAAATCCCTGCACAGCGGAGACCTCCTGCCACGTCATACTAAACACTGCATGCACCCAGCATTAGCAGCCCATCTAAAAGAGGAGATATTAATGAAAATGAAAGGTTTTCAAAGAGTGTTTTTGTCACAAATTAGCAGGTTTTGTGTTATCATTTGCAACATGAAACACTAAGTATGTTTGGAGCAGCTATAGACAAAACAACATACTTTGTATTCCTTTGAAATAACAACACATTCCATGCAATTTACTGCATAATATTAACACTTTTCAGGTGTTAAACTTTGGAGTAATTGCTTTAAACAACAGCTTAGATTAGAACCTGTGAACTCATTATTAAGACAAACCTCCATTTCATATCAAGTAAGATAAACATGAAGCTTACTCAAACAAACTATAGCACAAGGCTGTTTTGTGTTAACAGGATTGAAAATTAGGTGAAATTAGGTGAAAGGTGAAAATGTCCCTAAACAATGTCATTCATTGTGTACCCCATTATTTTACAACCTTTCAATGCAGATCTAAAGTACTTAGGCAAGACACATGGAGCTCTTCAGTGACAGTACAGATCATTTGTCAAGATGGTGCTGGATGGCCATGATTTGTGATTGGTCGGGACGTATTTTAAAATTCAATGTTAACCATTTAGCATGTTTACAATTTAAAAACATGTGTGGTCCTCTCGGCATCCTCCAGTATAAGAATCACTGTGTTATAGGGATAGCAAATCAACATGACTACAGTCAATCAAAACAGAATTATATACAAGCACATCTGCTGTCAACATTCCTGATAAGAACTTCACTATACTGACAGAGCACAGCTTAGCCATCAATATTGATGCAAACTTTATAATTTGCCAGAGCTCCAGCAAACAGCTGACACTGAAAATAAGTTAAGGAGCTATGTGCCCCAAGATGCAAGTTTCTGAAAGGGATCTCATAAAAGCAAAAACATGTGTCAGGAAAAATCTACATACTTCTCTTAACATTACCTCCTGCCTTCTGGAGGAGAACAGAGAATCATATTTGATGTCTGCTGTCAGAAGAACAGAGATTAACATTTCAAAGTATTTCAAGATGAAAACAGGGCTAATAAGGATATACATCAATCAGCTACATTAAGAGCAGTTTTACCAGGTACGCACAGTACATTACTCTGACTGATCCTATTTAGTGTTAATACAGTCACAGACAAATATAGTCTGACTAATGCTTTCATTTTGAAGGGCAGTCGGGAAAACGACAGCTGAGAAACCTCATCAGACAAAAAAATTATATATCTGACAAATAATAAATAATACCAAGCATAACAGAGGAAAAAGCAATTATAAATGGCCAATCTGAAGTTTGACCCATTCTTGTGCTCTTACTAGCCTGTGATAACTTCACCTCATTTTAACGTGCTGTAGTTTATGGCTAACAAGAGTGAACATGAGGATTTAAAATCATGTTCATTAGCTAATTAAAAAGTGTAAAATATACTCACATACTTAGCTGAGGCATCTGAACAGGACTAAACAATGTTATCTGATAACACACAGCCTGGTAGTTTTTCTCATTAGGGCGAACAATTGCAATTCAAGAATGGACTACAGTTTCTGTTTAACCAATGCTTTAAATGATTTTTTGATTGCTTGCTGTATTTTAATATTTAATGTTTTTACTCCTCAAGATTTTTAATTCTATCTTCTAATATGTAATTTTCTCTCCGTATGCACTTTGAGATTTTTTTGTAAAATGTAAAGTGCACTATAAATAAAATGTATTATTATTATTACAGTGAAACTAAACTGGGATTTGTTCTGTAAATAGTTTGAGGCAAATCAGTGATGAGAAAAGTAATAGTATAAAAAGAAACATGACATAATATAGAGTTATAAAAACTGTTTACTATCCAGTTCTGTCCTTAGATGAACATATATTGAAAATATGATGATCGCTTGCCAGCTTTTCCTCAGAGTGCAACAAAAAGAGTGACTTTTTTTTTTATCCTGTAATGTTTTCTCAATACTTGAAATAACCTCACTTAAGAAACCTCAAAGTTGTTGCCTTAAAGGTCAACATTGATATTGCAGTGGAACGCCACAAATAAATTGCAGCAATTGTTTGGGAAGCACTGTTATCTCAATACAGTGGCACTGGTGAAGTGGCACCTGTGAAGGGGTGGGTATATTAGGCAGAAAGTGAACAGTCAGCTCTTGAAGCTGATGTGCTGGAAACAAGGCTAATGGGCAAGCATAAAGATCTGAATGACTTTGATAAGACAATTAGGTCAGAGCATCTCCAAAACGACAGGTCTTGTGGCTTGCTGCCAGTATGCAATGGATAGTACCTACGAAAAGTGGTCTAAAGAAGGACAACCAGTGAACCGGTGACAGGTGCCCAAGGCTCATTGATGCTCATGGAGAACAATGCATTGCCCATCTGGTCTGATCCCGCAGAAGTGCTACCATCTTGATACCAGAAACCACAACACAACTTCAGGGTCCTTGCAGCACATATTAACTTATAAAACATTTTGTAATTTTAAGTCATTTAAGGAACACACTACACTCAAAAGCCTGACCATCTACCATTAGACTGACTTTTAACATAGTGTACAAAAGGCTGAAACTTAGACTTACATATCACAATGCTAACAAACACATGGATCCTCAAAATGGTAACACCTACAGGGAATATCGCTGACTTTTCAAACTAAGTGCTTAGGTGTGAAATGCTTTCAGAGTGGGAATGATATGAAACAGGAATCTGAAGAGTTTAATGTCTCTAAAAGCTACCCAGAAAGCTATTACATGAAATGGTTTTGAATACGCCGCTTAAAGTCTGAGATATTCATTGTTGTTTTGAAAAGGTTTTGACACAAAACATGGAGAGGTACATCCAGTGTGTTTTAAAGCAAAATGGTCCCAAACAAAACTTTCTCCCCAACTATTTTATCACCGACAGAATGTACTGTAGATTTACTGGTAGTGGTAAATTTACTATATGTTTGTTGCACCCTTGGTTCCTATCACCACCATTGTAAAGAAGTCAGTAAATTTCTCAAGTGTACAAGATTTTACATCAATATATTATTCTATGTAATCTATTGGTCCATTCTTCATGAAAAAGCACCTGCTATGCTTGAATGATGTATTTGACAATGACAAGGTATTTGTTTTGTATGTGTTTGTTTACTCCAGGTGATGGGCTGGAAGTCTTGATCCATGCATGTTTAAAAGTCTTGTTTTTCTCACCTTCATCTTTCTGATTGTGCTGTATCGACTGGACCCCTGCTAGCCTGCAGCCTTCAATATGCCAGCACAAGTCAACAGAGACACCCCTTCTCTCTTGACTATTAAAAGGTTAACTGCAAAGGTCAGTATCAGTCTGAGACAGAAAAAGACCTTCTGCTTTCACCCTGTGAAGCATTCCTTCACTTTACATTGTTAAATGACCTATCCATGCTCTGTGCAGAGATGCACTCTTTTTGAGAGCATGGACATGCAGAACATTAGGATGAATCCCCTTCAACCTAATGATAAGCTGTAGTGACCTTTGTTTAGAATCACTTCATAAGACTGAGTTTCTAGTTTCAAGTCCGTGCTACTAAGCAAAACTATGCTGTTGTAGCTAATTGAAACTAGACAGGTAGAAAACAGCAGTGACAAATTTGTTCATTATGTTCAGCAGTGCATATCCAAAGTGTCCCCTTATTGGCATGCATTGATTATCACTGAGTAACAATGGTCTTTTTCTGTAAGATATCCATGAGAAGCAAATGTATGTTTGTTTTTTGTGCAGTATCACATCTGATTATTCATAATATGTTGCATCTTCCTTTTGACAAGTCTTTTTATTTCTATTTTTTCATTTGAACAATCGCTGCTTCTATGGTGGCGGTGAGCAGAAACTATTAATGCAATGTAGCTGCTTACTGGATATTTTTTAAATACACCATTCGCCACAGTTTGTCTGCAATAGCTTGACCATGCAATTGCTTGACAGTGGTCGCTTGACCACTGCACGGTGGAAAATGGCCCTAGGTAGTTTCTCATAGGAAATATTTTATTTCTATTCAGGCAGATTAATTTAGCTGGCCGTTCTGCCTAGAAACATCTTGTCAGAATTGTTTCAGTGACTGTAGCCAGGCGACCCGCTTTCACATGTGTAAAATCCAGTGAGCTCCAGCTGCTCTGACAACAGCATTGTCTCTTATGTGTGTAGTCATTTTATACCATATCAGTATCACTAATAGAAATGTTCAGTTTAGGATTTATATAAGGTATTTCAACCAGTCACACTAAAGTCTTTAGTGTTTTTAATATAAGTTACAAAATCTATTGGTGGCAAATTCTTCTTAAGCACGTCTGGAGCATGGTGAAGTGGCCAGTCATTCTGCTGAAACCACCTTACATTAAGAAGAAGCTCTCTACTCCCAGTATGCTGAAAATTTCATTAGAAGTTAAACTTTGCCACAGACTACTGAGCAATTATTTTTTCTAATGTACAGAAGATGTTCCACCGGGCTCTTCGACACAAAAACAGCTGCAGTCTATCAAGTGTCCAAAAGCCTTCAAAGTTAAGTTTCAGCGAGTCTTCATTTATTCACTAACATAATGAGCTCCTTTTATGTGGCAGAAATTGTTCTTAGCAAGTTTTCCTAGAGATAATTAGTCCTTCAGGTTTTTTATACAAAGTTTTCCGTCCATACACAGTTCAGCTTTATGATGTTGACCTATAAATATTTGAAGACCCAGCAAAAACTACAAAGGAGCTCGAAATCCTCTGGCCACTGAGAAAATGTTGGCTGGTTTTCCACAACACACAATAACTTATAATGAGGAGTCTAATTAATACTTATGAGGGCATGGATAACTAGAACAGGCAAGACAGACACTAATGAAACACACGCACATACATAGACAGAGTAGCAGCAGCCCACACACCCCCACAGGCAAACTGCATATAGAAACATGCATTTAATACAGCAGACATGTGCCTTGACTTCTTAAAGAAATGCTTCACTGAAGCATCAAATGTACACAATTTCCCCCCTCAAACGTGACTGATTAGCCAAGACATGTTTGGGGTCTGAAATGTGGTTCTTTAGTTTTGCCCTCAACATTCTTTAGACTTACATCTACTTACTTGTTTATCTCATTTTATGTTGTGTCTCAAAAAATGTGACTTTCTTCTATTTAAAATTAACTTATTGTCTATAGTGTTTGCACAGTCAAAAGGAGCCATTCAGGGTACATTTCACTGCGTGTTGTACCTGTATGACTATGCATGTGACAAATAAAGAATCTTGAATTTTTTGGGTTACAGAGACCCAAAAAAATAAGGAAGGAAACTCGCGCTCCATAGCTGTCTCGACCGAGAAGCTACATTCGGGGTAAGGTGGCAAACTGTACATTTGATTTTTCATTAACAATTCCTATCGTTTCAACCTATGGGAGCAGAGGGTTCAGGAAAAAAGATTTAATCACACCGTACAAGAGCTCATTAAATGAGAGCTGAGGGTACATAGAGCTCAGGAAAAAGATCTCATTCAAGAGATCATTAAACGTGTTTTCAGAGAGGAACTTTAAATCGAAGTTGTCTGCCCTTTCTGGGTGCAGTCAGGTGCATCACAGAACTAAATGAAGAAGGCTGCACAGGCTCTGCAGATGGTTTCAGTGACAAATCTGCGGCATTGAGACCTGCAGTGTTTATGAACTCTCACATTGTTCATTTATGTACACCTGGACCTAAATGACCAGTGTAGGTTCGGTAATCAGACACTGGGGATTTTGTTCTGAGCCTCTATAAGAATATCTGACAAACTATATTAACCCAGTTAATATATGTGTGCTTCTCTTGATTTTATTGTAAACCAAAGGCAATAACATTGACACTGACATTTAACACACTGATCATAAGGCACCTTAGGAAATCACCATAAAAGTCATAGAAACCAGCCGTGTTTACCACAATAAAACCATAGAGAATTGAGAAATCAGAGGCGAAGTCTTCATCATTTCTAAACACCTTGAGACGTGTTTATCATAGTAAAATTAATAGAGAATCGAGAGTCAAGTCTAGAAGTTAACCGAAATCATTTCAATAACTCCCATCCATAGGCACCGCGCGCTCCTACGCCCCCCGACGCTGGAGGTCTACCGCCCCCCTCCCCACCTTCGCGCGCGCCTCCTCCGAGCTCACCTGCAGGACACGGTGATCTCCACCTTGGTGGCCGGAATGGCTGCGGAGAGCGGGTCCAGCTCTCCGATGCTCGCCATGTTGGGGAAAGCGCTAGCCGCGGACATGCTTTGGGCTCTCCCGGCGTGATCACAGCTCTGCGTACAGGCGCGCGCTTTCCATCGCGGGCTGCGCGCGGCGCGAGCGCTGCTGCTGAAGGGGGAGTCAAGGTGCAC
>JBBPCW010000127.1:7162597-7173838 GCA_037974425.1 Phenacogrammus interruptus
ACTGATGCGTTTACCCAAAACATTAGCATTTACATTAGTTAACAACATTCACTGTGATCTTAAAATTATATTTAAAGGAAAATTAAATTTCATTCCTCAGGGGCCCTCCCCCCACTTGGGGCCCTGGTAATTTAGTCCCACTTTTCCCCCAACTACGACACCCCTGCATAAAGAGATCTCACCAGCTTTGTTCTTTCAAAATGAGCTGTTTGGACGGCTCCCTTATTCTGACATCAGAATAAGGACATTTTCATAGAACCGCCCCTCATCTGTTGAGACCACACCCGTTACACTAGTTGAAGAACCGCCATTTTGTCTGCTGGTTTTGTGAGCACGCATAAGATACCAGGCGCTATGGCTACAGGCAAAGGCAAGTCACACGTGAAGTGTTGTGTGGTTGCTGCAAAGAACAGCACACATCCCTACACTTTCTCCCAGCCAAAGAAAACCAAACAACTGTGTGGCTCCATTTCATTTTAAATGGCCATGTCCCAGCAACAATCAGTTTCGTTCCACCTTAAATATTACTATCCAGGCTGCAATATTGCTATTTCGCCTGTAGAGGGAAACTTTACTGAGGTTTACAATCCGAATCATGTTGCCTTTTTGATATCGGATGTTTCCCACATGCGAAATAGCGGTATTGCAGCTGGATAGCAGTATTGAAGGTGGAATGAAAATTTTGAATAATGAGCTGTCCGTGACAGAAGATGATTATACTTTCAAATAATGACTTTTGTGTTTCTATCGCAGTTAAGTATGAACTAGCTTGTTCATTTACCTCACTTTTTTAAATGAAATTGCTTAATGTGAGCAGCTCAATCCATTCCACTTTCTAGATTATTCAACATGGGCCAGTTTCAACACTGCAGTGACTTTTGCATGGTAGTGGTATGGTACTGTGCATGGTGTTAGTTAAGTTTATTTATATAGCACATTATCATTTACAAGATTATTCAAAGTGCTTTTCAGAAACAGAATAAAAACGAACAAAATAAAAAGAAAATTGAAATGCAATAGAAGTGCTGATATATTAAAAAAAAGCAGAGGATAATGATGAGGTTTTTAGCTGCTCTTTAAAGCAAAAGTTGGTGCAGATCTGATACTGATGGGCAGCATAATGACTAAACCCCATCTCACCATGTTTAGTTTCGGATCTTCTCACCACTAGCTGTCCAGCACCTGCAGATCTAAGAGTCCTACCAGGAAAATATACTTCAAACATATCAGAGATGTATTTAAGCCCAAACCATCGAGTGACTTCTACATGATGAGTAATGCTAAGAAATCAATTCTGTATCAAACTGGGAGCCACTGCAAAGAGCTGAAAACTGGAGTGAGGTGATCTCTTTTCTTGGTTTTGATTAGAACTCTGGGAGCAGCTTTTTGAACGAGCTGGAGCTGGCTAATGAGCTTTTGGAGAATTCAAGTGTGGCAATACTCAGCGCTGCAGGAAATTAAGGTGTGGATCAGTTTCTTTTTTGGACACAAAGTATCTAACTTTTGCAATATTAAATGATGTCAAAATACAGACTTTGTTACAGCTTTAATGTGATCATTAAAATTAAAGTCTCCATCCATGAGCACACCAAGAGTTTTTACATGGGTAAAAGTACTGTATCTCCGAGAGAGATTCCAAGTGGGCACTGTTTTTCCCTCTATTTCAATTCAATATAAATGCTGTTTTATCTACTTGCCCAAAGACACTTGGCGAGAGAATTAGATAGATCATCAGAGTGTCATCAGACACAGCAGCACTGTTTTTATCCAGCATTACTGCCAGGTTTAGGGCTGCCACTCAAAAGCATCCAGCCAAGAGCAGCTCAGTGGGCTATAGCAGTTCTTCTTAATCCTTTTCTTGGGACTGCTGGACACATCTAAACTCACTTTTTCAGACTTAGCTTGGAGCTCCTTCTTGCTGATGCCCAGTCAGCATGAATAATGAGCCCATTCTGTAGCCCAGTGCTTCTTAATCCTGCTCCTGGCCACCAACAGCACTGCACAGATTCTCTGCTTTGTTACACCTGATTCATCTTATGGAGGACTCCATAATCAGTTGAGCTCAATTCAATGTGTTTAGCAGAGCAATATTAGCCACCAAGAGCAGGATTAACAAGAAACACTGGTCTAGAAGATGGAAAACACAGATAATGCATGACTGGTTATAATATAACACAACGGAGCAACATTTCTAATAAAGTTGATGGCAAGTGTAGATGCCTCTGGTTGAAATAAGCTACAATACAGTTTGCACATTCAGATTTGCATCTGATGAGAGCACCTGCAGAGATGGTGGCAAATGATAAGAGTCTCACAAAAGCATGCAGCAAACCATCTGGATATGGATTAGTGTGAGCACTGGAGTGCTCAGTACCTGTCAGAACCCAGAGGAACTGAAGCAGGAACACCTGCACACTGTACAGACATGGCTGCTTGCCATCCGCAGACCCTGTGCAGAACTCACCTTTATCTTCTCTTCTTAAAAGTAGTCTGCTAATGGATTAGCTGTGATACAGTAATATTAACATGGGCTTAAGTGGTGGATTTTTAATGTGCTATGTAATCTTTCTAACTGAGATTAATGCAATAAAAGAAAATTTGACACTGGGGCAGGCAATTTAAAGCCATTCTTTACGCTCAGAGATGTGTCTAATAACTCCCACGCAGGGTGATAAGTGTTAACGAACAGCATCAGGGAGATCCCTATGGCTCCCTAAGGGCAGGACTGGCTTGCCCAGGCTTAAAATAGAGTCAGTCGTTATGTTCCGCTGCTGCACATTTTAATGGAATAGACTCGGGCTAATGCATTATTAACTTTATCTTTTATTCTCAACCGCAACAGAAACTTGACTGGAGAAGTCCGGACCAAAAGAGTCAAAAGGACGAAGCAAAAGATAAAAATTCATAGATGACGATGCAGAGGCAACTTTGACACCACACAGGAACTTTTAGCGGAGGAAATGTCTTTTGTACTTTCTTCATAAATAATTGACCTATTCAGACGAGTAAAAACAATGGAGATATGTCATGTTTCATGTGCATTTTGGCATTGCCACCCGGACAGAAATAAAAGAATATCTTCTGAGAGAATGAACTCGTCACAAGTGCACTGAGATGATAAATATTTCACCATGATTTTCATCCGCTTATTGAAAGGACCGTGCCACAAAGCAGCTCAGAACCAGCGGTTGCCAGGCTGCTATTCTAGTCTGCCTTTTTATCCAGTCATGCCATTGTTCTGAATCCAGGTGCAGCCATATTATGATAATATTGAGAGGCAAGTGGGACAGAAGGGAACACCTGCACACTGATGGATAACACAGATTAAAGTGTCTTACGAAAGAAGAAAGGTGCCTATTTCCATTCTCCTCAGGACTGAGTCTTGAAGGATGACTGTTGTGAGTCACATGGACTCACATTAGGACCACAGATACACACACACATATACCCACACACATACATACATACAGATCATTAAAATTGTCACAAGAACAGTTCTAAGACCTCCCCATCCAATGCACAGCATCTCATACTGGCGAAAAAACCAAGCAAGGCACAAGAACACTAAAGCTGGCTTTAGGCCTACACAGCAGTATCTCATCTCTGTGGGATTTTACTTTTGCACAGTACTGCATATATAAAATGTTTCTTATTAAGAGAAAGCTTTAGCGATATAACATTCAACATATTTCTAGTTTTATTAATCTAGCAAAGTTTTCTTTTTCTAAAAGCTAATAATGTTGTTTATTTCTAGAATTGATACCTGAAACAAGCAACATTATCTGCCAATAGAAAACAGTTCAACAGTCTTTTAATGTTTGTACAACAGCTGCTACTGAAAAATGTAGACATATCGACAAGATTTAAGAGAAGATTGTTTGATAAGATGCCATTTTTTGTTGAGCAATTCCCATTCATTTCGGGCAATTTCGGTTGTTTCGGTTATCTTGAAAATATGATGCAATGTTGATGACAAATGACATAGTTTAATTAGGGAAAAATAAACAAACAGAACATAAAAAAACAAAAAGCAACACTAATGGAGATTTTTCAGAACCGACTGTCACAATACACACAAAAGAACACACATTCACAGCTTGATGGAAGCATCTTGTAGTGGTCACAGGAATTGCACTCACACAATCTCTCAATTTCACCCTTCAATAAGAAACACAGATGACTGGCAAGAATGTTTTTTGACAGATGGCATTTAATTCAAGTGGCATCTGACATTAAAATTGCTAAAGGGGTCAGCCAGCTAAAACTCCAGTGAAAATCCAGGACTTCATAGATTCATCCAGTTTAAATACGTCCAGAATAAAACAGACCATCATCACAGGACAGGACTAGCCCACATGGATAGAGAAAGCTTAAACTGAGGTGGTTCCTACCACTGCAATGCCATTTCTGTTCCGCCTAAAATAGCACTCCCAAATCTCCTGCTCGACTGCATCTGAGTGGAGGCCAAGAGGAGCCAGGTTTGTCAGCTGATAGAGGTTAAAGGAATACTTTGCGCAACATGCGCTGACATATTAATGGGAGTTGCATTAGGGCCATACAAACACATTTATTATTAGCGCCTATACCATTTTCTGTAAAGTACTGCTTTAACAGGATGCTGGATTTGTCTATTAGAATAACACTAAAATGTAAGGCTATATATGAACAGTCTATTTATGCCATAGATGAACACGTATAGTTGAGAGCTGAATGGGTGTGAGACAGCAGTGGGTGGATGTGTAAACCAACAAACGAGTCAAAACTGGAAACACCACTGGTCTTGACAGTTTAGATGTACTGGCACAATAGTCTCTTCCCTTTACATCCACATTCAAATAAACAGTAAAGGATCTGGTAGGCGTGTGTACACAAGTTAGACCTCATTTACATTTAAGAGAAGGCTCTAATCAAGCTTAAAGGTACGTGTTAAGCAATCAGCAAAGACATTAAACACAGGAGCTGTGAGAAAGACTACTGCGCAGTGATAGATCGTTGGAACAACATTAACATCAGAGTGAATGGGACAAAGAGGGGTAACTAGTGAGACGTGCAGACAGAAAAGACAAGGGGGCAGAGTAGGAGGAGGAAAGAGAGGAGGATGGAGAGAGAGAATGGAAATTGAAAAAGGGATAAAAAAGGAAATGAAAGACAGAGGGGTGAGCTGAATAAGCTAATAGTGAATATAGAGAGAGAGAGGGAAGTAGAAAGAGAAGGACAGGAAAGAGATGGAGACAAAGACAGTGGAAGGAGAGAAAACAGAGGAGTTATATAAGAGAGGAAGATCATTCTATATCTAATGTGTTGTTACTGGATTTTCTAGCATTATGATTGTACTATATTAGAGTTTAGTAGACTTTGGTCACCGATGATTTACAGGCGCCATCCCTACAGCTGAAACACACGGACAGTGATTTAAGGGCATGGTGATTCCAGTTAGTCCACTTCACACAAAAAGCTAGAGTGAATTAATATGCATCATATGCACAAAGCATTAGGTCCACAGCGCCTCCATTTGAGCTCCGAGAACCGGACAACTGGAGCCAGCTACAGAGCGTCCGGGTTCTTCTCTTCTCATTACCAACATGCCCCTATATGGCAGGGTCCTCATATTGATTAATAAGGATCAATATGGAAAACTTACTTAAGGAGGTGTGTTTTGCAGTGAGACTTGAACATTGTAGTTATCTTCCATAGAATCGTCACAATATTAAGACACAGGCTAAGAGACCCCCAGGAAAAGGAGCTGGGGTGAAAAAGCAGATTCCAGTTTATTTAAATCCACTTTCATTTAGGCATTTTCCTTCTGCTCAGGGTATCTATATGATTGTGTCCAGTTTTAGTGGCCGAGGTCAAAGTGCAAAGGTACATTAGCCATGGTGTCACTGTTGCAATGATCGGTGACCTCAGGGGACAGTCAGTTGCTGGCCTCATCTGCCATGTCCATTACATCAGTAGTGCTGTCCAGACCTCCTTTCGCACGCCAGATCTTCACTGTTCGATCACTGCGGAGAAAGGTAGAGGTACACACTGTTAAAGTGCAGCGTTATTGTGGTCATGTGACCTTAATCAAAACAGTCAGATAGGGATTCATGTGTTTTCTTCCACTGTACATCCACATATTACATCACCAGTCAGTGGTGTGCAGTGCATCTGCAGCAGTTAACTTCAAGTTTCTGCCCGTAAACACTTCAGAAGCATAAAAGCATTCAGCCTTTTTCAGCAGCTCCCCTATCATGAACAGCTGAGAGCTGATCAGAGCCGATGATCCTCGTGATGAAGGTCTGTGCCGCTGATTCATTTATTTGCTGTTGTTGTTCAGGACGGCACGCGGAACATTCATGTGCCGTTACTGATTAAGATGGGAGCGTGCGAGTCATTTCGGGGCACAGACTTGTTCACACTATAGATAGATATGGGTCACTTCCATGCATGTATGTAACTCATCAAGGCAGAAAGATCATACCTAGACAAACAATTGGAACTGGGAAATGAGGCTTGTAATGCAAGCGTAACCTTGTTTACATGCATCATTTCCTCTCTAATACTTGGTTATTTGTTCCCTCATCTGAAGGCCATGATTCCAGTTGGGTATGGATAACACATGAGACTGGTGAGATCTCTTGAGATTCCTGTCCATTTTAGCCCACTCTTCCTCTACGTTTGAGCTTTGTGTCCAAGCAAAACACAACATTGATGCTCCTACACTTGAGGATGACAACTGTGCATGACCACTGCACAGTGAGACACTGACAGAAATCAGCA
Organism: Phenacogrammus interruptus; assembly: GCA_037974425.1. Lineage (NCBI taxonomy): Eukaryota > Metazoa > Chordata > Actinopteri > Characiformes > Alestidae > Phenacogrammus > Phenacogrammus interruptus. The sequence continues at coordinate 7,169,360 of JBBPCW010000127.1, forward strand.
GACCTCTGTGCTAGTTCTCAGTGTGCAACGGCAGATAAGATGCTGAAATAGACACAAACTGTAGCTAAAACGTGCCAGTCTTTGGAAGGACATATTGAAATGAACAGCAAATTCTCTATAGACTGGTATCCTTACCTGACAGGTCTGACACAGAGCACAGAGGCCCCTAACTGAGTATTATATAATAAATTATGCAATTGACTAAATTTGTTTGTCTATGAATGTATAAAAATGCAGGAGAGTGGTGCTTGGGGACCAGACCTGAAAACCACAGAGAAAGTGTCTAATGGAGAAGGCGTGTGTCACTTACTCAGACGCAGTGAACAGTAAGCTGCTGTTGGTGGAGATGCCATTGATGGGACTCTCATGGCCCCGCAGTTCTCCGAGCGTACTCAGTGTGTCTGTATGCCATAGTTTAAGCACTCCTCCTCTACAGCCACTCAGCAGGGCCGGAGAGCCTGGCACAACACCCAGAGCGCACACCCAGTCCCGATGAGCATTCGGCACCTGCTGCTCCGACACAATGAACACATACACAGTCAGATTAACCCAATTTCAATTCTTCCATGCCAGCACATTTGCTGATACAAAGTGAGCATTCTGCAAAAATTTTTGCTCACTTCTAATCTTTCATTGATTTACTTCCATCATTTACATGCAGCACCCCAGCCTTTGATTGACAGAATTCACTTACTGGTTGACTGAACAGTAATCCTCTCTCTAACTTACACGCGGTGCTCTATTGATTTATTGAGCTTACCTGCAGCAGGTCTTTATGAGCCAGGTCCCATTTCTTGATGCCATTATCTCGGGAGCCGCTGAACAGACAGTCTCCCTGCACCACTACTGACTCAATGCCATCATAGTGTGGAGGCTCAAAGTTATGTGTAGGTCCAATGCTGCCTAGGGCACCTTCTGTTACATCGAACATCTGTAAAATTAAAACAATTGTAAAACAACAACGGACCAGGCGAATATGTAGAGGTTTCATCTTTATGAAATGCCTGTACCACAAAGGCAGGCCTACGCACCTTTATGTAGTGATCTTTGGAGCCGGTGATGACCAGATCTTGGCCACTGCCAGAGTGATCCACAGTCAAACACATTACTGGTCCAAGGTGACCTGTTAGCTTGCCTGTTGAGACAAACCTTAGGGAGCAGATGAAGACATCAACATTTAGAAAGAAAATCAATGACATTCATTTCACCACACCACAGGAGGCAAAAATAGTTCATGGCACTGGTCAACAATTTAATTTATAAGTTAAAGGTGCTATACATTATATACAGTACAGTCCCTTTCAGACTCAATACCGGGGCCATTATCGAGGTCATTTTACCATTTATTTTCAGATTTATTATCAGATCTTTCTGCTTCTGTTGACACTACAACCCTCCCAATAATATCCTACAATTATTCATAATTTCCAAAAAATGTTTGGTAAACAGGGCGCATAATTTTGTATTCTAAAATATCTTCACTATTATTTTCAACTGAAAATAATAAAAATAATGAAAACCCTTCCATGAGCAGCACAGGTGCGTTTTCTAAAAACAGAACATGCTGTATATTACAACATGTGTATCCATACTATGTCTAGGTAAAAATAATTATTGAGATGTAGAATATTTATACCTTCTAAGGTCCCACATGCGGACAGAGTTTCCCGCTGCTGCGTAGAGGACTGTGCCAGTTGGGTTAAGTGCAATCTGGTTGATCTGATTCTCTCCAGTAGGTATCGTCACTGTGCGGTTAGTGGTGGCTGCACACGCATCACCTGAGCTCACCTGACCAGAAGAGCTGAGAACAAAAGACATAATCTTTCAGACGAAAAATGATACATTATGTAACAATCAATGCTGAGATAGTTCATGCATATGTTACTTCAAAGGTAGCTTACTGTCTGAAACTGATAAACCTGCATTAATTATTAGGGGTTATTAATGATTACACTGATTAGTAACAATTCTTCAGGAAATAATTCAAGATACAATGAAATGCCAAATGTGACCACTATTACATTATTTGATACAATTCCAAATTATTTCTGTGTATATACAGATCAGGCTTGACTGGAGGGACTATATACGTACTTGCAGAATATTGATAATTATGTTGAGAATTAAGCACGTAATTCATTATTATAATAAATTGTACTGGAGGGCTGATGGGGACTCACGTGAGGGTGCGAATGCACTTGGCTGAGTCTCGGATATCCCAGACTTTGATGAAAGAGGTGGAAACAGTGAAGACCAGGCTGGAACTGTAGTGTACAGACACTACGTTGTTGGGGTGCCCACCTAGTGACATGATCTCCTGACCAGTCACCAGGTTCCACACCTTACAGGTGCGGTCTAGAGGGGAGAACACATGCTGCACTCATTAGAGATACAGATCAAGAATAACAGTGAAAAAATGATTACAGGGTTTTGATACCTTAAATTAGTTTCAAACGATGTAAAATAATTGAGAAACAACAGGAGGTCAGGTATGCATCAGGTGAGTGGGCGCAGACGCAGAATGTACTCTGATGTTAAATTATTGTTCCACTTTAAAACCTTAAAGGTGCCAAATGCAATGACTTAACTGCAGTAAGAAAAGTTTCAAATTGTACCAACAGCATCAAACATATATGTAATATGTAAACCTTATTTCAAAAACATCCGTTCGTGGACTTTGGAAGCGTCTGAAATTCTGACAGCACACAGTCACGCCAATCATTTGAGATACTACCAATCATTTGTGGCTTTTTTTGAGGTGAAATAAATGCTACTAGTTGCCTAAAACTATGGTGCTTCCAATATTCCTAATATAAATTTAGTGATATTTTAGCTTAACATGTACATGCATTGCCATGTGCATGTAAATATTTAGCATTTTTACATGTGCGTGGATCAGAAACTGCATATAGGCTTGCTCTGATAGCTGCCTGAAAGCATACACAGGCAGTCAGGCAGTCAGGGGTCATTTGAAAATCAGTCATCAGAAGTGAAGCCAAAAACAAAAGTCAGACCTTTGGATCCAGTGAATAGGAGGTCATCAGTGGAGTCCACGCACAGCACGGCTTTATTGTGGCCCTCAGCCACATGCACACACTGCAGAGTACCACCACGACTGCTCTTTGACACAGGCACTGGGTTTATCACGCCTCTGAGAAACACACACACACACACACACACACACACACACACACACACACACATACATACACACACATGAGTCATGTTGAGTACAGCAACACAAGCTGTATTCAAAACATCAATCGATTCACTTTGTATGCACCATCATGCAGTTCTCCATGCATACAGAGCCCATCATTAAAATATAGTGATCTGTGCAGATAACACTATAACAATACGTGCAGAAATGTAATGTACACACAATGTCCAGCAATCCAGCCACATGCTGCAAAAATAAAAAAGCAACAGAATGGACCAATAAAAATGAATGGACCACAATAATATAGAAATATCACTAAAATCAGACCTTCAGTTCAAAGACTACGGGCAAGCTGTGTGTCTTTGGTCCAGAAAGAATTACACTAGCAAAATAAAAAACAGTTACTTGAACAGCAGACCCTACATGAAAGCCGTTTAAGATTCTGGAAGATGGGACAAAATTAGCTGTGTGTTAATAGAGACCTCTGCTGGACAAACATGTATACACACAGGGTATACACAAACTCCTGTTTAGCTGCATCTTGCACATCTCAAGCCAGTCCTAAACTTGCAATGTGTAAAAAAGTGACAACATTCCTCGGCTGCAGGGAGAACATAATGAAACTAAAAACTCCTCTAGCATAGACACTGTACTGCTTTTAGATATAAGGTCCATCCTAGTAACAGGCAAGGAAGATTCAAATAAAACTGATCCTGTCCTAAAATTATAACTCCAACTAGACTACATCAACAAATATACTAACAGTGCAAAATATTAAAGTGATATATAAAGTAATCTGCAAACGGCCACCTGTTCAAAACAGATTTTAAGCTATTTGCTCAGACAAAATGTAACATCAAAATAAACAACAATGGAGAAACAGAGAAACCAAACCTGTGTTTTACTTGTTTTACCTGTGTCTTGTTTTACTGTATTTTTTGAATGTTTATTTGCATGTATTCTAATGTTACATTCTGTTTAGGCAGCAAAAATACACTTCATTAAACAATTTTCTTGGCTGACTTAAGACTTCTGCACACTACTGTGTCTATCCACTGTGTCTAAGCTCTGGTCCTACTGTCCAGCTGCACTGTCTGAGCTCTTCTCCATACTTCCTGTGCTGAGGCTCAGAGAGCATGAGCCACGCAGTCAGACGAGTAAACACATTCGGCTGAGCCCACACACAGCCTGCAGGGACAAGGAGGGGAGAGGGACGCTCCTCCAAGCTACATGAGCAAGCAGGAATACACACACACACACACACACACACACACACACACACACACACACACACACACACACACACACACACACACACA
>JBBPCW010000127.1:7193124-7210151 GCA_037974425.1 Phenacogrammus interruptus
CAGTGGTGGTGCTGAAGGTAGGATTCGAACCAATGACCTCTTGGTCTGGAGGCAAGTATCCTACCCACTGAGCTACCTCTAGGCTTTATTTCATTAGAAACAAAGCCTTCTTAAAGAAAATGCTGTTCGTAATTACTCCTGGCCTGCTTGCATAAAAGGCTAGTTTTAGCAAGGGAGAGTGAAGCAGAAATCTGCTTGTCATGCAATGTATGCAAATTACAGTGTCCCTGGGTACACAAGACAGCAGCAACCACAACAATGAGTTTCTGCAACAAGGCAGTTTGGCATAAATACATAAACTAATTCAAAAAGACATTTAGGAATGAGGCTGTGCATGTTGGGCAAATTATGGACTTTTAAGCATCTATTGGTCAGGCAATAGTCTGACAATCAGCACTGCAAAGCAAGAGTTCAGACTGTATAAGTACAAGACACAGTGATTACAAGGGAAAAACATATGGCCACTCATGGTCTTAGTTTTAACTACTAATCACACACACGTCACTTTATCCATGATATTCTATGTGGCCAGTAGACTACGACAGTACACACCTGGCCGTGTACAAGAGCATCAGATAAAGCACCGGCTTCTTCCTGAATGGTGTGGTCACGGCCAGTAGACATAGCAAAGACCCACACAAAGACTGAGATGGGCGTGCAAACAGCAAATCACACTGGCTTTGTTCAGGCCGATTTAGAGAGCTATGAGCAACCAACGGCAACTCTGACTCTCACCACCTCACAGTGCTCTTGAAAAACGAGCTGGTCAATAAAGCTACTCTTTCATCGACCAACCGCCATTCAAACGGTCCATCCTCCCTCTCTGACTGCAAGCCTTCATTTCTAAGCCACCTCAGCCAACCAGCACAAACACCCACTCACACTAAAGGAAATCCCATGAGCTTCTCTAAATAAAGTTGCTGAAGAAGTTCACTGTCTGTCTGCACCACCACATCTGGCCTGGTGTCAGGAGCAGCGATAATGGGATCATGTCAGAACCACTTTTAAAACTATTATGACAAGGTTTAGATTTGTAACAATGCACTAGATGGCACATTTCTCCATTATGCTAATCCATGAAAATCTGGTCCCAGTTTTTACAGTTTCTGCAGTCTCCTGCATCAGTATCGAAAACATATGTGCACGCAATCACAGATCATATCACAATGTGCGCATCATTTAAGCAATCCCAGATTGGTGCAACCCTCGACAGGAGTGTAGCTTTAGAGCCCCCTGCTCACTTTCTGCTGAATGCAAATGCGTGGTGCCTAATTTCTACATCTCTCTGAAGGCGTAACACCAAACATACACTGCAAAGTTTAAAGCCAGGCTGTGCAAATGCGTCATGACAGGCAAGACAAAATGCAAAGACGAAAGTGAACAAAGCTCCTAAAGTGTCTGCAGCTAGGATGCCCCTCCTGCAGTGCATGCCCATGCTGTCTTGTGGGACTCAGGTGCATGGAGAAGACTGAACAGTTCAGTGCAGGTGGCTTTTTCAGAGGTGGGTGTGCACGCAGGTCTATATCCTGCCAGGAGACACACACTGACTCTGTAAAGCAGCAGGAGGCCTAATGATTACCGGGCGGCTCCACGTTCACAGATTGATGCGGCTGCAGGTACACAGCCAATGACAACGTCAACACAGGACACACGAAGAAAAACGAGCACGAGTTCATACCTCACCGCCACGCGGACTGAACTCTCGTCCTGTCCGGTCGTCATGACTTGTCGTCCCGTGTTTATTCCTCGACCGCCGAGAAGAGCAGCAGCTCACCTCCGCCTCTCCCCTGCCATCACTGCACAGCTAGGAAAAGAGAGTGTGCTTGCAGGAGGGGCATACCGGGAGGAGTCTGTGATCTGTTCGCGAGCCGGACGGGAGACGCGCGGTCGAACGGAGAACCGCAATGCGTCACCAAGCCCCGCCCACAGAACCCCTGCTATCACGATGACATCATAATACGCATATAAACGAGCGTAGCCACGGAAACAGCACTGTCACATGACTCACAGACGTGAGGTCACAAGTGCGAAATAACAGGTGACATTAAACTGCTGATTACATCCCCCATATTAATATCGACAATAAAAAAGAACAAATTCCCTTTAAGCTTTGCAAAATATTTGTGTCTCTGCATCCTCTTCGTTTTAGTGAGGCCATCAGCTGGTGTCCCTGCCATCAGAAGGTCGTGGATTTGAATCCCATGACTGCTAGTGGCACCACTGAGGTACCCTCGAGCAAGGTACCGTCTCCACACCCTGCTCCCCAGGCACTGTGTTCCTGGCTGCCCGCTGCTTCACTTGAATGAATTGAACAGGACACTTTTGATGACCCATTCATCTATGATACTAATGCATGTTTTAAAACATAATGATAATAAATGTACCATAAACAATAGCTGGAAAAAATACATAGTGTCTACTTTCTGACTGAAGGGCCTGAAAAGTTGTCTGTTGAAATTGATGACAGTTGAAAGAAATACAGTGTGAACAGATGGTACGGTGGTATTGGGCGCACCCATGTGGTCTGTCCACATCCACCACATGCTCCTACACAGTAAAACAGAAGACAAATAGTACAAATAGTACTATTTGTACTTTTCCTACAAATAGTAAAACATAAGAGTGAATGGGAGTGAATTCTGAACAGTGGTCAGAATTACATTCTTTGGAGGCTTGATAGATGATACATGTTGCTCATGTACCTGTTCATAACAACTCTAATAACTGCAGAGCCGGCAGCAAAGATAAATAGCTCGCTCAGAGGGTGTCTTGACCCCCTTCCAGATGACCGTGTCCAGTTACTAGCTCTCTGGTTACATTTATAGACAGCCAGAGCTACAGTATAGTGGGGGGAATCTCACTGGGATCCAAAAGAAACTGTACACTGTGACTGTGCAGAATAGAGTAGACAGTAGGAAGTGGTCACACACCGAAGTGCTGCACATGCATTTCACAGCGACAATTCTGCATTTTTAGTTCAATCATTTTGTAGCTTTCATGGAGGTTAAATGTTGTCTGGGTCTGTCATGGGTCAGTGTAAGGTCACAAAGGTCAGCTTCAAAAAAGGCTCAAAGGCTCCACAGGGTTCAGTAGACAGTCTAGAGCCTGTCCAGCCAAAGTATGAGAGAAAATACATCCACATTATATTTAATTCTTCAAAATTTTATTTGTTACAGTTAACAATTTTTGGAGTAAGACACTTTATGAAACAAAAATCTGTACATTTATATTTTTTTTAAATTTGATGTGCAAACTTATATTCAACGTTACCAAAATATGCACCACACCCTGAATTATTAAGTACCATGTAGAACAATTCAGTGATATTAACACAGACATGACTGTCAGACAAATTGATACTGGTGTAGGTCATACTTCATCCTGCATGACTATATCTGTGTAAAAGCCAGAGACAATGGCATTTTTCAACCAAAGACCACAGAGACTCCCACTGGTACTTCAATGTGTACATAAGGTGCCTCCATGTGTTTATAACAGAAAGTCAGTAGAAAATAGTAAATTTACAAGGAAAATAGGCTTCGGTTGCTCGACTTTAAAGGTGCATATTTTAAAGCTTTGTTCTTGGCAGAACAGTTTGTTCCCATGTAATGAACCATCTTGTCCCAAGTATCTGTCTTTCATTACTGCAGCTGCTACAGTAAAAACAAGGGGAAAAAACTTAAATATGTATTGTAATGTGGCATAATTATAGAAAATAGCAAAAATGTTCAACATTGTGCAACACTGCAAGTAGTTACATACTACCAGTAGTTTTTAAATACTTACTGATATGTAAGCAATTCCTTCCTCTGGTTCCAGTGTCCCATAAGGCAACTTTCCCAATTCCAAATGAGACTAAAACACTTGAAACTGTTGATTTAGTTTAGTGACAAATATATCTAAAAAAAACAACGCATTATCTCAAATAATTCACCCTTTACCCCTCACCCAATCCCACATGCTTTAAACCCAAACACATTCAAAGGTGAAGGTGCCAAAATGGGTTAAAAAAGGAATGGCAAAGAAGAAGAACTTTGTTTCTAAAATAACCTTTCAATTGACCACCTTTTCAATAACTCAACTGTAACTACCTTATTGAAACATTCAGGGAAATAAAATTGATCTATTTATTCATCATCAAACCCTTTTTGGCTTTTTTCACTGAAAAAGTGTCCAATAATAACCACGCTAATGAATGATGATCTGTTGCCCCAATCAGGTATAGAACAGGTCAGATTAAATGTTTGTTGATGTAAACAAAGTAAAAATAAAGCCACGCTCCAGAGTACCCATGTCTGTACTTATGAGTACAGTTTTTGTGTAAAAAACCCCCAAACATAATAATGCTAAATGTGCAAAATGGCATCCCACACCTATATTTTACCCATTGAAGGTCAGACACTGATCATGTATTATAGATGTGCTGCAGTATGTGTTTTTAAAATAAGTCTAGCACTTCACCAGCTATAACGCTGATTCTCTGGAATGTGTGTAGACCCCCATACCAAAGTTATCAAGAAATGCATGCAGCTCATTTAGAGACAGAGAAAGGAGAAAAAAGCCTCTGCGAAATCTATTCTCCATCAGAGATTTCTTCATCTGAGAGATGGGTGCCGCCTTTTACCCTGATGTAATGCACATTTTGGCCACTGAAGGCACCACAGGTGCACAGCCTCTGGTTAAACAGAGTCTCTATATCCTCCAGCATGAGGCCCTTAGTCTCTGGCAGACATCCCAGCACGAAAATGAAGCCCAGCAGAGCCAGGCCCGAGTACAGGAAGAATGCACCTAGAACAAGCAGCAAGTGTGTTAAACGCAGCACAGTTTTCAGTTTACTAAAATTAAATGGGGTCTCAAGAACAAATATCTTATTGGTTATTCTATTATTTTACTTAATAGTTGTTGTCATAACTGTTTTTAAAGACATTAAATAAAAAAATCACTTTATATTGTACTTTTTAAAAGTTGGCTTTATAGTGTCGCTAATGTATTGAGACTGTCCACAACTCAGATAGTAAATGCTGTGAAACATATGTACTGTAAAAATGTCAAATGTCATAATTTTGTATTTTTTTTAGCCTCCTTACTATAAGGCTAAATAGGTCTCAGCAAGAAAATCACCTAGAAGGCAATGCAGGCTCTTACCATAGTATGTGAGGTACTCAGCCACATGGAGGAACGTCAGGGACACGAGGACGTTGCAGATCCAGTTGACTCCAGCAGAGCAGGCGTTACCTGTGCTCCGAGCCCAGAGCGGGTAGATCTCAGAGTTCACTGTCCACGGCATGGGACCCATCCCTGCAGATACATAAACAGACAAGCGTGAACTGAGAATAAACATTTCAAAAAGTTTAAATTCTTTCAATAGATGGCTGGTGTGCTGTGGAAAACATGGTTTTGTTTCTGTAATAAATGTGGTATTTGTCATAATAAAACATAATGTGATATATTTGTATATGTAAAACCCATTTCCAAAAACATCATTATTAAAAATTAAATTCTACCTCACTTAAAAGTAAATGATTATACTGTATGAGTGTTCAAAAACATGTAGCGTATGGCTTTCCTCACCTGGAGCAAAGAAGGCCAGGTAAAGAATAAGACCCAGCAATACTATCCAGGAGTAGGGAGTTGGACAGTAGTTATATGCCCAGAATGCACTTGAGTTGCCTTGAGTAATATTGGAGCACCTGAATGAGGTCAGATACATTTTATACAGCGGAAGAAAAATAAATATAGCAAATCTATAATAACATCAAAATAAAATAAGAAAGTTAAACACTGCAATTCTTAAAAAAAAATTAAATAATAATAATAATAATAATTTAGAGAGAAAACAGGGTGAGCAAATGAAAGTCTTTTGACGTCTCTGAAAGACGTTTTGAAGCACAAAGAGATGAACTCATACATGCCACTTGCGGCTTTTTCTGTGTTGGCTGGATCAATGGGATCACAGGAGGAGCTTGAAATATTCGAGCCAATCTCACGGTAACAGAAGCCACAGCCTGGATCCAGCATGCAGTATTCACAAACCCTGGGAATACATGTACAAAAAGGGTTTACACCAGCATACTGTGAAATGAACTAAAATACATCTGCCTAAATGGATAAAATCAAAGATCACAAATAGATTATATATCAATTATAGAGGACATTGAATTACACTGAACACATTTTATTTAATATTCTAACTCACCCATAGTGTGCGCAGGTTGAGTTGCTGGATGCGGGGTGAAAAGTCACTTGAGGCGAGGCCTGAGCAGAGAGCAGAAACCCCACAGCTAGAACCGACAGACTGGCCCCAGTGCCTCAGAAATACAGTATACAATAAATCCATTATTATTACTGACTAAAGGGAACAGAAGCACTGACTTTTGCGTAAATGTTGTGAATGAGGCTGTGCCCTCACCAACGATACTGCCCAAAGTCAGCTTTCTGCGGCCCACTCGCTCCACCAGCCACACCCCCACCAGTGTGAACAGGAAATTGGTGAAGGCTGTAGCAGCAGCCAGCCAAATAGCAATCTTGTCATCCCGCACTCCTGCCATCTGCAGTATGGTTGCACTATAATACCTACGTGAAAAGGAAAAGATACCCATAAAATGTTAAAATTACATAAATGTACACTTAGTTCAGTCACACCTTTAGTAAAACACTGCATTAAACAGAGTCCTTCAGAAGAACTAATACATAATAACAGCATGTGCTTTTGAGCTTCCCCCACCCCAGTGTCTGTAAGGCTTGGAACAGTGGGCTCATAAATATTCATATGGTCCGTTCAAATAAGTGATAAGAATACATGAAAAGGTACTGCTTGTTTTTATTACTGTTATTATTAACATTGACATGGAAGCATACTATTGCAATATAAATCTGGACCATGATTATTCATATATGCAAAAAACAATACAATATTTACTACTATGATACATATTGAGTATTTGAGGGACTCTACTGCCTTTAATATTCACACAGTTTATCCATTTTGTGCTATTTAAGTAATCCGTTTTCTTCTCAAAGAAAATTTGTCAGACCAGAACTGTGGCTTTCTCTCTTTTAGATGCTTGGAAACTGCTCCTAACTCTTCAATATGATAGAGTGTAATGAGCAAATTCTCGCATTTACAAAAAAGTAAACAAAAATTGAAAGAAAAATTCGGTGAACAGCATATTGGCATAACAAGGAGAGACCGGTGGACTTTGATCTGTGCAAACTTGTGACTGAAGCTATAACACCAGTTTATGTGCTTGACTTGCTCAGAGAACTTCCCTTTGCACTTGCACTAAACTAAACAGTATTTTCCATTATTTTAGACCCCCCCACTGGTTGCCTGTAAATCATTTTCAAACCTGGATTTTTTATTAAGACCAAATTTCAGTTAGAGCCCAAACTACCTGGACGGGATTAGTACTAACCGAACTCAATAGGTGTGTGACAAATGAGACAGTGAGTAAAGTACTTCTTAAGCAAATAATTTCACTCACCCTGGCAAAGACACATTTTTCTTCTGTTTAAATTTCTGTCAGTCATCAGGCCCACCTTTTCTCACTCAGAGTAATGTGTTACAGCCTATTTTGTGTTGAGCAACATATAACAGACTGCTCGCCCTCATGATCAGTGTGTACAGTCAATAAATTGTCTTACATTACAGTGTTAATCCCTGAAAGCTGCTGGAACATCTGAAGGCCGCAGCCCACAACGAGGGCTCTCCGGGTAGGGGCGCAGGTTAGGATACGCCAGAGTACCGGCCTCCCTGACAAACAGGCAATGAAATGCAGTACAACATTAAACTGTTAATCTATGCCTAACGTCTTACATAGGTGTTGCAGTGCTCTGTGTGTTCTAGTCCTCAGCTCCTAGCTTTGCAAAAATAGTTTTTCGTGCGCTTGAGACTTTATTAATGTATTTCATGACACAATTAAAACCTAAAACTTTGCCAACTGTGGCTGCTCACCTCCAGACTCTTTTCCCTCTTCCTCGACGATGCTCTTGATGCTGTCGTACTCCTCGTCCACAGTTGCTGTGGCTCTGATCTGTGTGAGCACCTCACGGGCCTGCTGGGATCGACCCTTCTGCAGGAGCCAGCGAGGACTCTCAGGCAGGAAGAAGAAGCCTACAAACTGCAGCACGGCAGGGACTGCTGACAGACCCAGCATATACCTACAGAACCGCCACAATACATAGACAGTGCTATCAAAGGTCAGAAACCTGTAGCTGTTGTTTTAGCTTACTGCAGTAACATATAAATGCAAATGTTGTATCTCTCTTAGAATGGCAGAAGCTCAAAATAAACTTTCTTTGCGCGAATAAGAGTAGGAATTTTGTGTTTTGCTCTGCATTTCATACCTCCACCCGCCGTGATTCAAGTAACTGAAGGCCCCATCCACCACGCTGGCTATGAACTGACCACCGGTTATGAAGAGGGTGTTAATGGTGACTAGCTGACCCCTTAGGTGGGGAGGAGAGACCTCAGCAATGTACACCGGCACGGTCATGGAAGCTACACCTGTGGAAATATTTTGTTTCATTATTTGCTCTGAAAACCAACAATTGGGTCCAAATACACAATAATACATACACTATATGTCCAAAAGATTCCAGCCTTCTAATGCTCTATAGTTCAGCTCATTGGTGTCAGATATTTAATCTCTTGATTAATCTTTACAAAAGAACACTGGCAATAGAATGTGATGTGTTGAAGGTCACCATGCCCAAAGCCCAGTTGTGGTTAGAGGGCTTATTTGGGGAAAATACTTCCTTGCAGTTTTACTGACTAAATGAAGGTCATGCTTCTGGCTAGAGGGACATAAATCACCAGCGCTGGGCTGTGGAACATGAGTAATTAGTGAACTGGGGTGGCATTTGTGATCCAGTACTAATAATTCAACATCCAACAGGAAGGAAGACACTGTCACTGCAGCAACTCCCAATTAATACCTTTGATTACAGCTGAGACGTTGGACGTCTAGCTTGGGGCAGCTTGTGGCCCCTGTAATCAGAAGGTTGTGGGATACATCCCAGTACTGCTAGAGGCACTACTGAAGTTCCCTGTGTATTGTCTTCCTGGCCGTCTGCTGCTTCACATGGGTGAATGGGTTAAACGCAGGGAACAGTTTCTCTGTGAGCGTGGTGTGTGTTTACGTGTAACAAATGGACACATACACTTTTGGACATAGTAGTGCCACATGACCAAACAAAGTGACATACCAATGCCAAGGCCAACGATGACCCTTCCGAGAAGGAGGACCTCTTTATTGGGGGCGAGGCTAAGAATTATACCACCGGCGGAGAAGATGAAGCTGGCCAGCAGGATGCAGAGTCTGCGCCCCAGTACTTCGTTCAGGAAGCCCCCTGCCAGCGCTGCGAGCGCCGCGGCCCCCACCGTGCTGGACACCAGCAGCTCCTGCCACAGAGCACTCAGGTTCAGCTCCTTCTTCAGAAGCAGCATGGCTCCAGAGACCACCCCGGTGTCGTAGCCGAAGAGGAAGCCCCCCAGAGCGGAGAAGATGGCCAGGAGGTAGACAAACCTGGCAGAACCATCCTGCCCGGTGGCTGTGTCCCGGGTCCTGATCAGACTGCGCTCGTCCTCCACTTTTCTCCCTCCCGAGCCCCCCTCCATCATCCGGAGCTTCACACCATCCTCTGAATCATAGAGCAGAGTAGACATCCATTTAAAGCAGCCCCACGGGGAGACGGCGCGCCCACTAGAGCACGACACACACTGGAACACGCAAAACACACAAACACACCCGAGCATGCGCAAACACAAAGCCCTGAAAGAAAACCTGTTAAATTAAAACCCCACACTGACCTACACACACAGCCCCACCTGCTGGAAAACATGAGAAAAACATATCATGTTTTAATTAGAACTTTAAATTTTAAATCAAAATCAGTAGGCCTACTCTTTGACCATCTAATATACTAGGGTAAATATTACATACATAAAAGTAGATGCTCTAATGTGCCCTTTTTAAAACTGAAATTAAATCTTTCCAACATCGTAAAAAAGCAGTAGAAAGTAATTGGGTCCAGAGAACGATTAAGATCTTGATTATGAATTCTTGGTATAGTCAATTTGTGCGTTTATTATTATTTACATTTTTCTGTCGCTCATTCATTTGTTTGTAAAGCGGTGTGCCGAACCGTGACTGAAAAAATACAACGCGTATTCCAACATCACAAATTACAAAACGGAATAAAGTTCTAAAAAAAATTGTGCATTTTTTAACGAAGGACAAGATAAACTCACCGTTTCTCCTCTAAAAATGTTCGTTGAAGTTTAGGGACGAGATCCCGTGCTGATGCTTCCTGTTTGAAAGTTGAGCAGTCATATGACTGCAGTCCCGCCTGTCGGAGCCTCCAGACAGAAACACGGGAAACGTTCTTCTGCACACCACCAGCAGCACAGGGAAAAATGAGATGTTTCTCCTACTTTCCGAGTGAAGTTAGTGGTCACGTTGGGCTTGGTTTGTGGTTTCCTAGACAAGTTTTAGTAGAACAGGACATGTCGTTTCGGTTTTCTTTTCTTTAATGTGCCCCCGGGCCGAGTGGGTACATGAGTTTAATGCCAGCCGAGGGGCAGCATGGTGAACAAAGAAGACCTGGAGGAGAACGTGAAGAAGCTCTTAGTGCGACTGAGGAACCTGGATGAGGGCAAACAGTTGGGCACCATAGTACAGATCGTACAGGACCTTCTCTTCCTCGCACACACAGAAGACTGCGGTAAGACCACTCATCTCCAGCATTACAGATGTGATTTATGGGTTTGAATGTATTTATAAATGTGTGATGTGATATTTTGGGGAGTGCATTTCACTGTGAGTGTTGCTGTTTCTGGAGTATGTGTGGCCTCACAGAAGCAAGCATGCACACACCACACCGAGCTATATTTGCATGAGCTTCTGACGATTTGGAGAGATATTTTGGGACATGAAAGCCCTTCTCTCTGCCTTCTGCTGTTCAGCAGCTGAGCTTTTTGATGACAAAGATGTCCACGACCCACTGATGGTAGTGCTGTCAACTTACAACAACAGCAAAGTTCAGCAGGTAAGCATTCCTGGAACCTGTCTATATATATTTATATATATATAGATGTGTGTGTGTGTGTGTGTGTGTGTGTGTGTGTGTGTGTGTGTGTGTGTGTTTATAATGTATTTATGAACACTTGTTACTTTCACCTCAGGTGGGATGGTCCCTGATGTGCCGTCTGATGGAGATCTGTCCTGCCACACTGGACAAACTGGTCATGCCGCTGGGAGCAGGGACAAGCTGGGAGGTTTTAGGGGTGCACCAGTAAGCCATAAACTGTTCTTTGTAGAAATGCTGATTCTTTAAAGCACCATATTTCTAGTTGAGCTGTGTGAGTATTAAGAACCTTTTTAAGGTTTGCAGAACCTCCACATAATATGCACATAATAGTAAACGTAACTGAACAGTAAATGTAATATAAAAGCTCTAAAAGGTTCTTCCTAGAACCATAACCAAGAACCGCAAAGACCAGTGATGGCAGGGGCTTGCAGGAACTGAAAGCAAAAATAGCTGATTTCACCTGTTATCACCTGATCTCACCTGCATGAAGGCCGTTCATTTGCGCCAATCTTTAGGTCAGACAAAAAACAGGTTAAACTGACAACTACACTTAATGAAATGTTCTCCGCACTAAATAGAAGAAGACGCTAGACCAGTGGTTCTATCAAGGGGGTTCCTGAAGACTTAGCTAGGCTAATGAAATGTTTTGAGTTTTACAATGTTTCTGTGTGTGTCTGTGTCTGTGTGTGGGCACATTTAGGCAAATCCTGAAGGCACTGACCATGTATCACAAAGACTCTAAAGTTGTGATGGTAGGACTGCGAGCTCTGGCTTTGCTCCTGAAGTCAGGTAAGCCTGCTCTTACAGTTTGTTTTACTGAGCGTTCACATTACTCAGTCACACTAGTGTTTTTATGGCAGGGATCATAATTCTACATAATCTGAAGTTGACTGAGAGGAAGACTTGAGTCTGATCATCCAAGTCTGTCTGTGGCCTTTATATCTATGGGCAGAATCCATTTCTAGATCTTAAACACCATAAACCTTATTTATAGCTGTTTATGGCACTTCAAAAAGATATTGATCTCCTTGCTGTTCAGGAGTGGGCAGCTATGCAGCCTGTCCTGCACTCTTAGTTTGTGTCATTCTGTGTCTAGTTTACTTGTATCTCTGCCCTACTTAAATCAGGTTCAGCTGCTCATCAGCTGCTGCAAACACACAGGCTACAGTAACATGACTGTCTTATCAGAATTTCCTTAATGGGCCCTATATTTAATGTGCTGTACTCTGCACAGTCTGTAGATTCTGATGAAAACCAAACCTGTTACTTGGCCTTAAAGACATTCAGTATGGTTGAGAAGCTGTGTGGGGCTGAAGGATCATTATGTTAATTGTCAGTGTTATTACTGTGATATTGTTCCTAAAAATATGATGGCATTTGTTGTTATTGAACCTTTGAAAAAAATGACACGGTTCACCTGTGTGTGATCTATCTATAATAAATGTTACATATGTATTTTGTTATAAGTATGTTATGCCAGTATACACTACTATGTATACTGCTTTACCTGGTTATATGTGTCATTTTTATGTCCCACTTAGGGCAGAGAAAACTGTCCCCCAATCCTTGTTCTAGAGGTCTACCTGTATGTAGAGTATTTCAGATAGTTGATCTACCTAAATAACTGTGGGAAGGTAAATCTTCAGGAGGAGGGTTGGTGACCACTGCCGCAGAAGAACCACTTTTGGTTCTCTAAAGCAATGGTACATCATGTCAAAGTATGACCTTGTGTACCTGAGTTGATCACTTTTTTTTAAACTGAAGGGGAATAAAGGTCCAAGGAAAGTACTAATAAATTATCTGATCTATTATATGTTCAAAAGGGGCAGCTGGCGGCTTGGTGGTTAGGGCATTGCCCCTGCAATCAGAAGGTCGTGGGTGTGAATACCAGAACCACCAATAGGACCACTGGGGAGGTACTGTCCCCACTCCCTCATGTTCTGGCAGAAATGAATGGGAGAATCATTTTGAATGGAAATTTGTGGGGTTTTGTTCTGTCTGCTCAAAAGCACTCCTTTGTAACATTTCAGTGGATGGATTTTTAAAAACTCAACTGAAAGGCTCCGTGTGGATTATTTTTGGCCATCATGCCTTTTGGGTATACATTATTCCTGTGGAGAGTACAGGAAGAAAACTTGCAGTGAAAGATGTCCAAGCTTTCCTGAATAGGTCTAAACTCTGTTTTTATTAGTGAAGCGTATTTGTGTTTGCATGTAGATGAGCTGTTGATGCTTGTGCTGGAGGATGAGACCGATGTGTTTGAGCTGGTTGTGGAGGCCATGAAAATGTTTCCTCACAGTGAGGAGGTGCAGCTCCAGGGCTGCTGTGCTCTGCGTCAGCTGCTGGAAAGAGGTGAGAGATCTGATGTGCTGTATCACCTGTCATTCACACTCACTGGTAGACAAGCTTTTATGATTGACATTCATAGCAGTGTTACATCGTCTTCTAAGAGCTGTGACATGGAAAACGCCAGTTAACAAATGTTGAAACGAGGGTTGAATACCTTTGCAAGGCACTGTACTCTCTGGTTTAAAACATTTTATTTTAAATCAGAAAGAACTGAGGCATCAGCATGTTTATGCACGTCCCAGTTATTTTGTGTTTATGCTGTATTAAGTGTGTTTGTGTGTATGTGTGTTTGATTTTATGGCCCTCATCAGTTCCAGAGGAGCACCTATTGGAGTTTATAGAGAGGAAGGACCATACTGTGGTTCTGAGTGCCCTAAACAGGTTCAAGAACTGTGTCAGCGTAGTCCTGCCTGCACTGCAGGTCCTCATACCACTGACTCAGCTTGGTAAATCATACTATTAACTTTAGTGACCTTTTGTTACAGTACTTCTTTAACATATCCACATTTTTCGAAGGGAAGATTTACGCAGAAACTATATTAATAGAAATACGTAATTGAGTTAGCTGATTATGGCTTGAAATACCCACAATGAAATTCTACCATCTATTCATTGAAGTTGGCTTCAATTCAAAGAACTTTATCTAATTACATGAAAAATGTTCATTCATACGTAAGAACATTAAATAACGGGGGAAGGGTGACGCAATGGTAAATTAATTATGTGTTTATCTGGATTCTAGAAAGCAATGTTGAGATCCTAATGTCCAAGACTGAAAAATGCTACAGCTTGGTGTGCCAGGCGGTAGAAGCATGCTCGCACTCAGAGGCTATACAGGAGGTGGGATGCTGTCTGCTGCATCAGTTGACCTCAGGTGGGTTATCAAGGAACAAAGGTCATTTTATACAGGTGACATTCCACCTTCTAATAGTGAATGTCTATTAGGACTACAGTTAATTCCAGTTAAACTTTACTTCTAAGCGACTGATGTGGTCCGATACACATTCACTTCTGTTGAACTGACTCTGACTCAACAACTTTCTGTCTTCCAGAGAGTTACTTCAATATCCTGGTGCTGAACGGTGTGCACAGAGTGGCTGTGAAAGCGTGTCTCGCCTATCCTGAAAATGCCACAATCCAGGCTGATGCCCTTTCCTGTCTTTCTGCACTTAGTGAGTCTTCAGGCTTTGGGAAGGGTCTAAGAATAAAGTCTGTCAGATAATTCATTGTAGTAAATCATAATTAATCTAATTTGCTCAAACCTCAGATGATCCTACCTGACAGAGTGAGCAAGAGTAGGTGAACACTCCCAGTGAAATGACATTTTATGATTTTCGCAGCATGCATCATCTACATGAAACAAGCGTAAATATAGGATTTTCATACAAAAAACATAAAATATATGTGATAACATTTTCACAATTCTTAATTTATGTATAAAAAAAACTGAGGTTCTCTGCAGACTTATTTTCACATTAAAGAAATCACCAAAATGTAATTTGATCAAAGGCACAAAACATTTGCAGAGGACTGTATTTCTAAACCTATGAGAGCGAAAACGCTACAGTCGCCCAAGTGTAATGAGTAAATATTACACATGTATCCGATATCTAAACTACTAAGCTGTGTTAAGTCCATTTTGCCTCTGATCCAACAGCAAAGACAATTGTGGAGAATGACTGCCTTGAAAGAGAATGCAGTGAGGATGACAGGATGACAGAAGATGGTGTGGTTAATGCTGAGGAATGCTTGGATTGGAGAGAGGCTTGCTGCACAGCTTTAGAAAGACATAACGAAGATCCAGTGGTACAGGTGAGCAGAATAAGCATTTTAGAGGTAGTTTTTTTTTTTTGTTTTTTTTTCTGGGAATATTTTTCAACAATCTGTTTCGTTCTTTGTCTGTTTAGGAAGCTGCATGCCGGGCCTTGAACAGCTTGCTGCTCTATGGGAATGCACGCAGTCACATATATGTGGAGTCCGATGGAAGGTCTGCTTTCAGTATGAGCTCAGAAAGTGAAACCTCGGAGTACTTCAGTCTTAAGTAGTTCTTGTTTTACTTTCACAAGTACTCTCTTACACTTACACACTCTCTCTCTCTCTCTCTCTCTCTCTCTCTCTCTCAGGCCTCCTGTACATATTCAGATAATAGCTGTGCTGCTTTCACACTCCTCTAGTGTTGCTGTATTTCAGGCTGCTACATCCACGCTGGGCACACTCATCCGTCGGCACAGTGAGTTAGCATAATCGGCTTCATTAAAAAAAAAAAAAAAGCAAACAAAAAAAAAAACATATCTTTTCCTAATATTAGTTGTGTCCAATCTCACCCACTAGCGAGGACTCCAACTTGCTAGTCACTGCATCTTTTCTAATCTGCTGCTAAAGCTCAGCAGCAATGGACAGCTCAATGTGCTCAGAGGAAAAGACATTAAATTTGCTACATTTTTAACCTGCAACAATACTATTTTGCAACACACCAGGTCAATTTTCTGTTGAGATTCTAAGTAAAAATAAGATCCTATTCAGGGAGCAAACATAAATATGGCAATTTTCCTGCTAATTTAGTGCACAATTAAACTTTTTTTGGGGAAAAATAAAGCATAAAATATAAATGAACCATAACATCTGCACAAGCAGTATTTTATGTTTTCCGATAGTGAAAAGTATTAGATGTTACTGTGAGCATTAAAAGGAACAAAAGTGTGTTGTAATTGAATCCGTATTTAGAAAATCAGAACATGTCCAAACGCTTGCAAATAGCTGTATATGAGGCTGTGTAAGTATGTAAGATTTTAATACATAAGGATATTTTTCTTGAAAAAGGCTATAATAATGCTCAGAATTGTGCTTATGATTATCAGATATGTCTATATGGAGAGTCTGATTGAAATGTGTGTGTTTAGGTAAGATGAGGTCTTTGCTGCTGTCCCATGGGATTCACTACAACATTGTGGAACTGATGAAGAGATATGGCGACTCGAGTGAAGTGTGTGAGAGTGCCTGCCGGCTCCTACATGTTCTTTTCCAAGGAGGGTAGGAGCCGAGTCATTATCGTCCTGCATGTTTCTCATTTACTGTCACATAGATCCTTCATCACTGCCTGTCTCTCTGTTTCTCTCTGGCATCAGGAGAGTGAGTCTAGATGAAGGTGCAATGGCTCTGGGCCGCATCCTGATCGCCATGAAGGATCATAACTTTGAAGCTGAGGTCCAGCTGGAGGGTCTGAGGGCCAGCTTTGTGCTTCTTCACCCTGGTAGGAGCTCTGTCCCCTATACTCAACATACAGTATGACACAAATGGCTCTTTTGCAAACCGTTATAAACCATTTATCTGAGCAGTA
Organism: Phenacogrammus interruptus; assembly: GCA_037974425.1. Lineage (NCBI taxonomy): Eukaryota > Metazoa > Chordata > Actinopteri > Characiformes > Alestidae > Phenacogrammus > Phenacogrammus interruptus. The sequence continues at coordinate 7,209,902 of JBBPCW010000127.1, forward strand.
TGGGATGTTGTGCCAGCAAATACACAAGTTAACATGAGAATAAATGTAATCAAACAAAAAGGCATTAAATAATATTGTTTGTAAAATTGTTTACCTCAGTGCATCCAGTCTTTGCATGGATTGTGAAATTCCATCAGCAGCACCCCATGGCTTCATATAATGAAGTATTTAGGTTAGTGTTGTCAAAAGACCCGGTACTTCGGTACCAAGTACGGTACTAAAAAAATAAAATGTTACGGTACCAGGTTTT